>CAUYRH010141701.1:0-13235 GCA_963574655.1 Perodicticus potto | reverse complement strand
TGTGTTGGGAAGTATTCCTTCTTTTTCGATGTTTTGGAAAAGGTTGAATAATATAGGTACTAGTTCTTCTTTAAAGGTTTAGTTGAATTCTTATGTGAAGCCATCTGGTCCCAGACTTCACTTTTGGGGGAGATTTCTTGTAGTTGATGCTATTTCAGAACTTATTATTGGCTTGTTAAACATTTCCACTTCTTTGTGGCTATGTGTATGAGCATGGCATGTTTCCAAGCATTGATGTATTTCCTTCAGATTTTTATACTGCTGAGAATAGATTTTTATTTAATATTCATTAAGGATTTGTTGAATTTCTAAGGAGTCTGTTGTTATTTGGCCCTTATCTTTCCTGATTGATGAAATTAGGGATTTTACGTTTCTACTTCTGATTAGATTAGGTTTATCTATTTTATTGACCTTTTCAAATAATACGCTTTTGATTGATTGATATGTTGTATCATTCTTTTGTTTTCCATTTTCTTTGGTTATGCTCTAGTTTTACTTATTTCTTTTCTTCTCCTGGTTTAGGGTTGGAATGCTCTTCCTTTTCTAGTTGCTTGAGATGTCCCCTTAAGTTGTTGACTTCCTCTCCTTATGTTCTTTTGAGGAAGGCTTGCAACACTATAAATATTCCTGTTTGCAGTATCCCAGAGGTTCTGATAATTCTTGTCTTCATTATTGGTTTGTTCCAAAAATTTGGCAGTTTCCTTCTTAATTTCATCTATGACCCAGCTATTATTCAGCATGAGGTTATTTAGCTTTAGTTTCCATATTTTCACATGCATATGGAGATTCCTATTGTTACTGAGTTCAACTTTTATTCCATGATGGTCTGAGAAAATATAAGGAATGATTTTTATTCTTTTAAATTTGCTGAGGTTAGACTTGTGACCTAAGATGTGATAAATTCTGGAGGATGATCCATGGGCTGATGAGAAGAATCTGTATTCACTTTTGTTAGGAGGAAATGTTCTATAGATGTCTGTTAAATACAAATACAAATGTTGAATGGTTTAGTTTAAGTCTAACATTTCTTTGCTTAGCTTCTTGTTGGAGTATCTCACAAGCACTGCCAAAGGAGTGTTAAAATCTCCTGCAGTTATGGTGCTGAAGGAAATCAAGTTGCTCATGTCTGTTAGAGTCTGTCTTATAAATTAGGGTGCATTCTTGTTGGGTGCATAAATGTTAACAATTGAAATCTCATCATGTTGAGTGTTACCCTTAACAATTATGAAGTGACCATCATGTTTTCTTACTTTGTTGGTTTAAAGCCAATTGTATCTGTGAATAAAAATGCGACACCTGCTTTTTTCTGCTTTCCATTTGCCTGAATTATAGATGACCATCTCTTTGCCACTAGTCTATGTTTATCTTTTAAGGTAATTTGAAATTCTTGAATGCACCAGATGTTTGGCCAGAAATTCTTGAATGCAGCAGATGTTTGGCCTGTTTGGTTGTCTCTAGTCAGCCAACCTGTGCCTCTTTAGAGGGGAATTTAAGTCATTCACATTAATTGAGAGTATCAATAAGCCAGATATTATTTTGGGTATCAAGTTTTTCAAAAGACTAGTGGACATTTTTAATCTTTTTACCACTGTGGAAGTTGGAATTTGATCAAAAGTTTCTGAGTAAGTTTACTTTGGTGGTAGAGGATTGTGCTGATCATTATGGAGAATAGGTCTGAGAATATCCTGGGGAGCTAGTTTAGTTTTGGCAAATTTCTTCAACATGTGCATGTCATTAAGGTATTTAATTTCTCCATTGTAGATGAAACTCAGTTTAGTTGGATACAGGATCCTGGGTTGATAGTTTTTTTTTTTTTGTTTTTTGTTTTTTTTAAGGAGATTAAAGGTTGATGACCATCCTCTTCTAGCTTATAAGGTTTAAGCAGAGAGATCTGCAGTCATTTTAATGTTCTACCCTTGTTGGTTATGGTTTTCTTATGTCTTGCTGCTTGCAGAATTTTCTCCTTCATATTAACTTTGGCGAAGCTAATTATAATGTGTCTATGCAAATTTTTATTTGGATTGACTTGTGGCGGTGTCCCAAAAGTGTCTGCTATCTGAATTTCATAAACTCTTGCCATGTCTGGAAAATTCTTTGATTATTTCATGAAGTAAAGCCTCTGTATCCTTCACAGAAACCTTGTCATGTTTAGGTGATAAGGCAAATATTAGATCTCTTCAAATTATCCCAGAGCTCTCTGAGAGAATGATCTTTTTTTATTCTCCACTTTTTTTCCTCTTTGAGCATTTGGGAGTGCTCAAAAGCTTTGTCTTCAATGTCAGATATCCTTTCTTCGGTCTGCTCCATTCTCTTACTGAGGGATTCTACTGTATTTCTCAGATCTTTGAGGGCTGCAAGTTCTTGCCTCAACATGTCAAAATCTTTGGTGATTTTGTCTTTGAATTCATTGAATTCTTGAGACATTTTTGAATTACTCCTTGAAATTCTAATTCCATCCTTACCTCCATTTTGTTGATCTTATTTGCTATTCAAATTCTGAAATCTATTTCTGACATCTCAACCATTTGTTTATGAATGGGATATTGTGCTGCATCTACCATATCGTTCCTTGGGGGAGTCGATCCCCTCTGATTATTGATGTTGCTAGTTTTTCTGATTCTGCCTCATAATTGTTTTTTACTATTGGTTAGATGGGCAGGTAAGGTGAAATTGGATTGGAAGTTCCTAGAGTTGTGGTTAACCAGTCCTTTGTCAAAGATCTGAGATTGATGATGGCAGCTTTTTCCCCAATACCTTTGCAAAGGTCCCATACAGTATTACAGTCTGAGGCTGAGGGCTCCTGCTTGGTGTGATGGGTTTAGGTGGGTCTGTCTTGTATTCAGCTGGTTCTTGTCTAATCTTAGTGGATCACTGACTCTGATGAAGTCTTAACTGTGGAGAAATACAAGCAACTAAGACACCCCACCCCCCATGGACAATAACTGGAAGAGAAAAAGCAACCCCTCCCATTGTCACACAACCAGGTTATCACCCAAGAGGGTCCTTGGGTGACTGGCCCAGGTTAGAAGTTCTAAACCAATTGACCCCATCAGTATGAATATCAAGTGGGAGAGTTGGAAAGGTCTCTGCAACTAGATGGCAGAGGTCTTCTAGCTGCTCAAATTTGGCTTTCTCCAGTGCTCTGTGGAGTCAGAAAGGCCTTCCAGTAGAAGCATTGGACCAGGGGGCTATGTCTCTTTCTCCACTTTGCTCCTCTTTCACACCCTGTCACTAGTGACCCCATGGGGCTGAGGTCCTGCTCCCTCCAATAAGCAGATGTTCCCGGAGCTTTGCACCTGTCAGAGTCAAAGGAAGATCACTGCCCCTGTGGCCTGGCCACTACCCTCTGCCACCAGCCAGCTTGGGGAGCTTAGGACTGCCTGCCTCAGGTATTCAGAAGCTACTGGCAAGTATTCCATTTGAACTCAGTCTAACCCTGAGGGTAACAAGTCAGCAAATGTTTTTCTCCCTCAGCCACTGCACCTTTGCACCTGCCACAATGCAGCACCAGTATCCCTATAGAGTGAATTCTGGTTTCCCTTAGGAGTCCTCAGAGATGGGGAGTGTCTCTCTGAGATTAGACCTTGGCAGGATCGCTCTATTGTTGCTAGATATTTGTGGGAAGTGACCCTGTGCATCTCCCAAGTGATTGCCACAGCCAGGGAGTTCTGGCGGTAGGAGCAGCACCAGTGGCATGGGGCAAATGGATCCAGCAGCAGGGTGGTTGATGCTGCACATGGTTCTGGCAGTGCCTGGTGCCTGGGGATTTTGGCAAGGAGAGCGCTCAGCTCATGACTCTGGCTGAGCCGGTGGGCAGGGATAAGTGCTGAGGCTCCTGCAGGGCTGAGAATGAAGGGTAGGGTGTGGAACCTGCAGCTCTAGCAAGGCCAGAGGCGAGGCTTTGGCCAGTCGGGGTGAAGCGTGGAACCCATAGCTCTAGCAGGGCCAGATGCGAGGGTTTGGCCAATCAGAAGCACAGAACCTGCAGCCCTAGCAGGGCCAGACTCTAGGCTTTGGCTCCCTGGGGGCAGAGCACTTGGTCTGGCAGTGGGGGGGGAGCTTCTCAAGACCCTCCTCCCATAGTCTCTCCAGGGTTAGGCTTCTTGTTCATCTGGCAAGGGAGGAAGGGTGGACTGGAAGTTCAGAATGGCAGGGAAAACTTTAGTTCAATGCCTGGCAAGAGAGTGTTCAGAGTCACATCTGGATCCCTCTGGGGAAGTAGGCTGCACTTCCTACCACTCTCACGTGGGGTGAGACAAGAGGTCCTCAGTTCACTACTCACCTGTAGAAAACCTACAGGAGCAAACGAAGAGAGGCACACAAAAAACGAAACACAGCTTTCTTGGGGGAGGGGATGGACACTTTTCCTTTGGGATGAATTTTGTACCTAAAGTTTGCCTTCTTGGAGTTGCAGCTTGCTTCAGCAGAGGTGACCTGTAGTTATTACTCTTCTCTCTTGGCTCAGCTCCCAGTCGTCAGCTCAGTTGGGCATTATCCTTCCCTCTGGATAGGAGCTTCTGTCAGAGGCTGGCTCTGGTGGGCCATCTTGCCCCTCTCCTCCTGCATTCATATTTCTATTCCAACTTTTGTTAGCCAGGTAACCTTGTGTATACTATATAAGTTCTTTATTCATTAGTTATTTCATTCATAAGTTAGGGATAATTAATAGCTTCTATATCATGGGTTTGTTGTGATTATTAAAATATTTAATACACATAATATTCCTGGATGAGTCTTCAGTAGGTAGTAAACTTTAATTTTGTTTGCAGCTATTATATTTATTATTAACCAAATAAAGGTGGAAATAAGTTTGTAGGAACTGGCTTTGACTTCTCACATTTTTCTTATTTATTTCTTTCAGGTGTCTTCAATATCCTAGGTTTTCCTGTAACTCAGTGCCCACTGGGTCTGAATGCCGAAGGACTTCCTCTAGGCATCCAGGTTGTGGCTGGACCTTTTAAGGATCACCTGACCCTGGCTGTAGCCAAATACTTGGAGAAAACTTTTGGGGGCTGGGTTTGTCCTGGAAAGTTTTAGTAGGACCTTTTCCCAGGTCAAGGGGTGTATTTCTATTAATTGAGTGAGATCAAGCACCAGGCAAGTAGAGAAAAAAATTAAAGAGTTTATTTGCTTATTCAGTTGTTCTTTCTACTTTTAACTCCTGCCCAACTGTTCGTCTAACTAAAATGGCAATATTTGAAATCTGTCTTCACTTCCTGGAGGATGTGCAATGAGTTCAATGAAGTTTCCTAAATACTGTAATGGTATCTGTTATGGATACAGTAGGATGATAAAAGGGTGGAATATTCAATTCCAGTATGGAAATTTTATGAAACTTCACAGAGATATTTAAACTGAAAGTCATGTGTTTTATAGGCAAGCCATGGGAGTGTGGGAATTCCAGTTAGAAGGAGATACAGTTAAGATCTTTATATTCTGCATTCAGTATGTTTCATCTGTACCCTTCTAAGATGCACCGTAGGTGTGGTCCCACCAATTATCCTCCTTCCAACCATCCTCTCTACTCCCCTCCCCTCCCTTACCCCTTTGCTCATATTCTTATGCTATAATTGGGTTATAGCCTTCATATGAAAGGTATAAATTAGTTTTATAGTAGGGCTGAGTACATTGGATACTTTTTCTTCCATTCTTGAGATACTTTGCTAAGAAGAATATTTTCCAGCTTCATCCATGTACACAGCTATGATTTAATAAAAAAATAATAAAATAAAAAAGTGCCTGCCATAAGAAAAGAAAAAGTAGGAGATACAGTGACAGAAGGAAGTCAGGAGACTACACAGGACGTTCAGATAGCTATAAGTTAGTATGTGGGGAACTGGAAAGGGAGAGAAAAGCAATGAAAGTGCAATAACAAGTTTTTCCAATATCCCCAGAATAAAATTTTTGATAGTTCTGTCCACTAAGGTGTACTAGAAGCAATAATCCTTCAGTACAGATGATCACGTAGTAGTATCATGGTATCCATATATTTGTATCTTAGTATTCATATCATAGTATCATAATACCCGTATCTTTGTTTTAAAATAGCTTTTTCCAGTAAAAGAAAGAAAAACCTTGTTGGAGAAAAAGCTGATTTATGGAAGGAGAAGGAGAGACAATAAGATAATCCCAGAACATATTTTTGAACTAGGTAGTAAGTGCTCAAAAGTGAAAGAAACTATGTCAACATGTCACAGGATCAGTTTAATGAGGCTTCCACTGGCCAGACTTGGGAAACTTTCAAAATGAATGACAGTGATAGATTATAACTCAAAGGGGAGTGGTGAAGAGGGAAGACAGACATACATAGATTATAGATAAATAGATGATAGATAGGTAGATATGTTTGCAAATGATGATTTACTAAATAAATTATAGTAACCCATAGAAACAATAAATAGTGAAGGTGGTGAATACTCCAAATACCCTGAATTGATCATTACATATTCTATGTATGTACCAAACACTCACATGTACCACATACACATGTAAAATATATTGTATAAATAATAAATAAAATAATGTCAAGTATCTTAGAATACAATGTAATAAAACTAGAAATCAATAGCAAGAGAAACTTTGGAAACTATATAAGTATATGGAAATTAAACAGCATGCTCCTGAATAATTGCTTGGTCAAACAAGAAATTAAGGAGGAAATCAAAATATTTCTTGAAACAAATGAAAATTAAAATAATACACCATAATCTTTGGGAAACAACAAAAGAAGTGCCAAAGAGGGAAGACTATGAATGCCTTCATGAAAAAGTAAAGATTTCAAATAAGCAATCTAATAATGCACCTCAATGACTGAAAAAATAAGAGCAAACCAAATCCACAATTCATATAGATAGAGAAATAATAAAGATCAGAGTAGAACTAAATGAAATAGACACCAAAAATACAAAAGATCAATGAAGCAAAAGGCTGTTTTATTTAAAAGAAACAAAATCAGTGAATTGCTAGCTATAACAACCAATAATTAAAGAGAGAAGAACAAAATAAATAAAATCAGAAATGAAAAGAGATTGTAACTGATACCACTGAAATACAGATTATCTCAGACTACTGTGAATAACTACACTAACAAACTGGAAATCCTAAAGTAAGTGGTTAAATACAAGGACATATACATCTTCTGCGGTTTTATTCACCATATTCTAGTACTTCACATAGATGCCATCCTTCCATGAGTTACTTGGATTTCCCAGGTGGAAGAATGTCTGTGTCATTAACAATGGCACACTCATTTCACCAAATATAGCATGAATAAAGTATGGTCAGAGTAAATGTGAAGAGGGATGGTTTTGGAGTCAAAGAGATGTGGGTGTGATTCTCAGGTTTACTGCTTATTAGCTGAGTTGCCTAACCCCTTGACCTATTTTCTCATCTATAGAAGAAAAGGGAAGATTTGACTTAAGTATCATTCTCATTTGAAAATGACATCTGAAAAAAGCCTCCTTCACTATTTATCATCAAAAAGGATTATGAATAATAATATGTACTTCTCTTCTTGACAGTAGTCTTTTTGAGTATTCTATCTAATTCTGCCTATATTTTTCCAAACACACAGTACAATGTTTCACATGATAAGTGTAAGTTGACCTCAACAGTTGTTGCTGAGTACTGATAAATTAGGCTTTATTGTTTCCCCCCCAATTTTAATGGTGTTAAATTTGGTGATTCTATTCCATCATTAATGTCTCCTATTCCTGTGGAATTTCCTATGTGCCAGTGTTGGTATTAATCTTTTGTGAATAATGTTAAAACTTATTTCATTCTTCTCAATTCAAAATTGCCAAGATCGGAAGCAACCCATATGTCCATCAACTCATGAATGGATTAACAAACTGTGGTATATGTATACAGTGGAGTACTGTTAATGATAAATGTTTGGAGACTTTATATGTTTTGTGTTTACCTGGATGCAGTTAAAACACATTCTTCTTGGGAAAGTATCACAAGAATGGAAAAGCAAGTATCCAATGCACTCAATACAATATGAAACCAATATATAAACAACTACATGTCCCAAAGAAAGAAAAACACAAGTATATTCAAGTGAGGGGGAAAGGAGAGGAGGAAAAAGAGAAAGGGTAGGAAGTAAGGGGATTGGCAAGTTCTCACCTAATGTACACAATGTAAGGGTATACAAACACACTTCTTGGGTGAAGGGCTCAACTACAACTTGAATTTTACCTTAGAAGTGAAAACAATGTAACCTAAACATTTTTACCCTCATATTAATCTGAAATTTAAAAAATAATAAAGTTGAACATCTGAAATGAAAAAAGTTTACTGCATCCTGATTTTTGTTATGATGATTATTTGAGTATTTCACATATTATGTTATTTTGGCTGAGCTAGATATGTTTTCTTACTGTCCACCAGGTGGACTGATATAAATATACCACCAACTTAACATATGGAACATTTAAGCGATGATACCAGTGCCAAAACAGTGGCTTTTCAATAATTTCTGAAGGTGGAAATTTTATTTTTAAAAAAGTAGTAGATATCAAAGAGATAAGATGAGAACCAGTGGAGAACCCAGAAGCTAAGGCTGAAGGAGAAGGGGAATTTCACAGGCTGAAGAGGGCAAGAACAACAGCATCAAATGGTACAGAAGGGAATGGAGCAATGAAGAATGGGCAAAAGATGCTGGGTGTAGTATAGGTGAGTCTATGGTGGCTTTCAAGAGTCCAGGTTTAGTGACACTTTAATTGCTAAATTTCTGAGGATAGACTTTATTTTAAGCACACTGACTTGGTTAGAAAAGAAAATTTCAATCTCCTGAGATCTAGGTTGACATAAGTAGTAAAAAAAAAAAGGGTGCCCCAGTCAACTGAATAAGGTAGGCTATCTTTGATATGGGCCACAGTGTGAACCTGGTAGAGGGAAAGAAAATCTTTACTCTTATAGGACAGCACATGAAAATAGGTGTAAAACAACACTGCATATGACCCTGTACCTCCTTCATGTCACTAAATTAAGAACAGTCCTTAGAGAGTGGTAGCCTTACAAGAACTTGTCTCACCCTCTAGTCTCTGGAGGAGAATTTCTCATTGCCTCCCTAAGCTTCTTTTTCTTTTTATATATTAAATCATAGCTGCGTACACTAGTGCAATCAAGGGGCACAATGTGCTGGTTTCATATACAATCTGAAATGTTTTCATCAAACTGCTCAACATAGCCCCCATGGCATTTTCTTAGTTATTGTATGAAGACACTGTATTCTGCATTTAGTAAGTTCCACCTGTACCCCTCTAAGATGCACCATAGGCGTGGCCCCACCTATTACACTTCCTCCACCCCAACCTCCCCCCTCTCCTCTGGAGGGGAATTTAACATAGAGTTGAGGGAAAAAGCAAATTAATTTTTATTTCTGCTAATAAGGATTCTTACTCTTAACCATCATCGTAGTACATTTTTAAAAATGGGGCATTTGGGGCGGTGCCTGTGGCTCATTGAGTAGGGTCCCGGCCCCATATACCAAAGGTGGCAGGTTCAAACCCAGTCTCAGCCCAACTGCAAAATAGAAAAATAGCCGGGCGTTGTGGCGGGCGCCTGTAGTCCCAGCTACTCGGGAGGCTGAGGCAAAAGAATCACCTAAGCCCAGGAGTTGGATGTTGTTGTGAGCTGTGTGATCCTATGGCACTCTACTAAGGGCAATAAAGTGAGACTCTGTCTCTACAAACAAACAAAAACTGAGGGCATTTTAATATCTTATGTCTTTTACGTTACCTAGCAATAAGCTACATATCTATAATGACTTATTTTAAAAGTATATTTTGCAATATAAAGATATTAATTAGTATTTTTTTATCTTTCTGAGTGTTTATTAATCACATTATGCCTTCCCATCCATCCTGCTATATGAATGAAATAAACAGTTTAAAAGAAAAAAAATCAATGCCTATGTTTTGGAAAAATTTTAAATCTTTTTTTCTGAGTCATATCATGAGGACTTTTTCAGCAAAAAAAGAGGATTCATGAATTTGCAAATCACCTTTGCATCTTAGCTTAGGACTGAGTAGTTACCTATAATTTATATTTCATCTGCACAATATGCAATGCCACAGTTACTTACTGCAGTCAACAAATATTAATTGATTGTTTAGCTGTCTTGTCCATCATCAAGTACAAGTTAAAAAGTATGTAATATACAAATAACAATTTGAAGAGTCACTGATCATTTTAAAACCATTCAAAGAAATAAGTGAAGTTGAGTTTTGTCAATTTTTAGGGATTGATATTCTTGAATTTATATCTTTTTATTCATCACATTGATATACACTGTTTTTGCACAGCTTCTGTTGAATGACTGAATAGCATGTAGAAACCTGTTGCCTCCATATGAGGTGCTTTCATTGACTTTTTATCTTCCTATTTCCTGCACATTCTTAAGGTTTCAACTTATAGGTCATTTTTTCTGAGATCATTTTCGTATTTCCTCTTCCTAACAGGGTCAGATTTTCCTGCTATAAAATGAATCTGTCTTTTTCTGTTATAAGATACTAAACATCCTTTACTTCTTTTCTCATAGAAAGAATATATTATCAATGTCCTGTTCATCCACCAGATGAGTACATCCAGGAGATCTAAATGTGTAAAGTAATAAATCACCCATCATCTAAAACAAAGCTATTAACATTTTTATATTTGTATGTTTATGCTTTAATGAAAAAGTATTTTTGTGTGTATTTTACCACATATAATCCATATGTGTGTTTCCATCTGTGTGTATACATAAGCTTTTAATTTTTCTAATAGAGAGTCATTTGAAAATAGAGGAATAGTGTGTATAATTCTCTCAATTTGTAAGTGCTTTTTAAAACTACAATAAGTAAACTCTGTACCATTGGTTCTAAAACAGTACAGTATTGTATATTATTCAAAGAAATTCATTCCAAAATTTGAAGAGAATGAAGAAGTATCTTCAAATTAAAAGTATATCACACTGTCTTATGAAATATAGATCACAACTATAGCCCAGGATGAAGCAGAGAAATGGAGTGGGAAGGGAGGGGAGGGTGAAGGCTTGATACAGGGAGGGTAAATATTGGGACCACACCATAGAACATAAATGTCTTAACACAATAATCAAGTAAATGAGGCGAAAGCTATATTCGTTTAATGCAAGCACTCCAAATAGTATAAAAAAATCAACACGTCATACCCCACATATGCATAAATGTATTCATGATCTATGGTATATGACTTAATAAAAATTAAAATAAGTAAAATTTTAAAAATGTAACTAAGAAAAAAGTATCCCTACATAACAAAATGAAAATATAAATGTCCTATTCACAACAGCCAAAAAGAATAGAAAGCATATTAATAAACTGAAAAAGCTGCAAGTGTACTTTATGAGAAAAAACCAATGGTTTTATCTACAATAATGTGGCCCATAGTGACATTTGAGTCAATGAAAGACCATATATATGATGATGTTCTCATATGGTTATAATGAAGCTAAAAAGTTCTTGTCATCTAGTGACATTGTAGATGTTGTGTAGCACAACAAATTTACTCATGTATTTGTGGTGATGCTGGTGTAAATGAATCTACTATGTTGCCAGTAATTTAAAGGTATAGTTCATACAATTATATGTACTAATAATACATAATATTTGATAATGATAATAAATGACAATGTTACTGGTTTACACATTTACTATACTATACCTTTTATCATTGTTTAAAAATTTACTCCTTTTATTGTAAAACAGCCTCAGATACTTCAGGAGACATTCAAAAATAAGACATTGCTATCATAGGAGATGATGGATCTATGTATGTTATTGCTCCTGAAAACCTTCCAGGTTTAGAGGTACAAGACCTTCACATACTGATGATCCTGTTTATAGACTTAAGCTTATATGTGTGTTTGTGTCTTAGTTTTTCTTTTCTTAATCTAGTTTTTTTAATAGATAATACATTCTCATGAGTCAAAAACACACAGAAAGTTATATAATGCACCCCCCCACCCATGTATCCATTTCCCCAGTTGCTTTGCTCCACAGAAAACTTTTTTTTTTGAGACAGAGCCTCAAACTGTCACCCTGGGTAGAGTGCTGTGGCATCACAGCTCACAGCAACCTCCAATTCCTGGGCTCAAGCGAGTTTCCTGCCTCTGCCTCCCAAGTAGCTGGGACTACAGGCGCCTGCCACAACACCTGGCAATTTTTTGGTTGCAGCCGTCATTGTTGTTTGGCGGGCCCAAGCTGTCTTAGTTTTTAACAAAGATGTTTAAGTAGTAAAAAAAAAAAAATTCAAAAAATATAAAATGCTTATTTTGTACAGTTGTACAGTGTGCTTGTATTTAAACTAAGTGTTATTATAAGAGTCCAAAAGTTTTTAAAAATTGAGCAATTTATAAAGTTATAAAAAGCTACACCATAATAAGATTAATTTATTTTTAAAGAACAAGTTAATAAATGTAATTTAGCTTAAGTGTAGAGTGTTTACGAAGTCTATAGTAGTGTACATTAATACCCTAAGCCTTCATATTTACTAATCACTTACTGACTTACCTAGTGTTAACTTCTAGTCCTGCAAATTCTATTCAAGGTAAGTACCCTATACAAGTATACCATTTTTTATCTTTTATGCTACATATTTGCTATACCTTTTCAATGTTTAAATATATTTAGATATGCAAATACTTAAAATTGTGTTAAAATCATGTACAGTATTCAGTTTAGTTACATTCTCTACAAGTTAGTAGCCTAGAAGCAATAGGCTATACCTATAGCTTAGACGTAAACATATAGTAGTCTGTACTATCTAAATACTTACTCTTTATGATGTTCCCATAACAACTAAATTGCCTAATGATGTATTTGCCAGAATGTATCTCCATTAAGTGATGCATGACTGAGATTGTAAACTTTGTTGTATGTATATAAAATTTTCTTAAAATCTCTAGGTTAAATGCCATTATATTCAAAGTGAAAATGGAGACAAGGAGGAAAGATGGCCGACTAGAACCAGTTTTTTTTTTTTATTGAGTCATAGCTGTGTACAATAATTCAGTCAAGGAGTACAGTGTGTGGGGTTCACATACAATTGGAGATATTTTCATCAATCTGATTAATATAACATTCATGATATTTTCTCATTTACTATGTGAAAACAATTTTGATCTGTATTTAGAAGTTTTCTCCTGACCCTTCAACTATGCACCACAAGTGTGATCTCACCCTTTATCCTCTCCCCCCCACCCTCTC
>CAUYRH010141700.1:0-12668 GCA_963574655.1 Perodicticus potto | reverse complement strand
TCACCGTGGATAGAGTGCTGTGACATCACAGCTCACAGCAACCTCCAATTCCTGGGCTGAAGTGAGTCTCTTGCCTCCGCCTCCCAAGTAGCTGGGACTACAGGCACCTGCCACAATGCCCGGCCATTTTTTGGTTGCAGCCTCATTGTCGTTTGGTGGGCCCAGGCTGGATTTGAACCCGCCAGCTCAGGTGTATGTGGCTGGTGCTTTAGCCCTTTGAGCTACAGGCGTCGAGCCACGCTGGGCTAATTTTTTCTATTTTTTTTAGTAGAGATGGATAGGGGGTAGGGAGGGGGGTCTCTCTTCTGCTTAGGCTGGTCTTTTTTTTTTTTTTTTTTTTTGAGACAGAGCCTCAAGCTGTTGTCCTGGGTAGAGTGCTGTGACATCACAGTTCACAGCAACCTCCAACTCCTGGGCTCCAGCTATTCTCCTGCCTCCAGCCTCCCAAGTAGCTGGGACTACAGGCGCCCGCCACAATGACCGGCTATTTTCTTTTTGTTGCAGTTGCCATTGTTGTTTAGCTCTCCTGGACTGGGTTTGAACCTGCCAGCTTGGGTGTATGTGGCTGGCGCCCTACCCACTGAGTTACGGGAGCTGCCCCAGCCAAGGTTTTTATTTCTTTTCTTTAGTTTTCCATAGTTTTGCTAATGTGCCTTGGTGTTTATTTTTATTTATTCCTTTAATTTATAGTGATTCTTCAGGCTATGGCTTGCTGTCTTTTTTTGTTCTGAAAAGTTTTTAGATATTATTTCAAATACGGCTCTTGTGTCATTTTTCTCTCTCATGTTTCTCTGAGCTTTGATTACATGTGTGTTTAAGGCCTGCCTATGATATTTTTCATATCACCTGCCCCCTTTTTCGTATTTTATATTTTTGTGTCTTATTGCTCACTTTCTGGATATTTCCTATTGATTTATTTTGTTGCCCACTAATTTTCTTTTTTATCCATTATCTTAAACCATTGTTAATCCCACCCATTGATTTAATTTCTATGTTTGTATGCTTGGAATTTTTATTTTTTAGTATAGCTTCCAGTTCTTTGCAGGAATTTAAAATTTTTTTCTTGTATGTATTTGATCGTAATGAGCAATTACTTCAAAATCTGTATTTGATAAGTCCAAAATACTGATGTTTTGATTTTCTTGTTTTTTGCTCATTTTCATTTACATTGTCTTGTTTCTCCTGTGTTTGATATCTTTTTATTGTGCTTGAAATTTTAAGTAACAAATCGTAGAAATTATTTGTAGCCAACATTGTATTATTTTCTTCCAGAGAGGATATATTTTTATATCTGCCTGGTTCCTTGGGTTTCTAATTTAAGACTACCTTAGTTAAATTTTAGAGTTTGAGATGGTCAGAACCCAGGTGCAGTCTCTTTGAAGGCCTGAGTACTTTTAGTTAACTCCTACTCCTGGCTCGTAGGCCTTCACTGTCATACCTGAGAGGGTGAGTGAGGTTTTACTAGCTTCCTTTCTCCTTTGGTTCCTTGTAGATGTACATCCCTGTACTACCAGCCTCCTGAGTTTGACAAAAGGTGCTTTTCATCTTTGCCTTTACTTTCTCTGAAATAGGCAAATGTTCCTTGACCAAGTGACCAAAAGCTGAACCCAGGACTTCCATCTTTTCTCACTTTTAGCCTCGTACTTCTTCACTATCATATCAGCTTTTCTTTAATGCTGTCAGTCCCATTTTAAAAATTAAAAGAAACATTGGTATCAATTAAAATTAACATTTAATATCATCAATTAATTAAAATATTTTCAGTTACAATTAAAATGGTAAGATATTGAATGTTAATACTAATGTTGAAAATAATATTTTTAACACAAAATTAAAAATTCAGTGTTAACATTTACATTCATTAAGACTAAAGTATTGGGCAGCGCCTGTGGCTCAAAGGAATAGGGCACTGGCCCCATGTACTGGAGGTGGTAGGTTCAAAACCAGCACTGGCCAAAAAAAAAAAAAAGATTAATGTATTGTAACATTTAAGTATTAAACATTTTAAAACTTTTTACAGTGGTTCTCAGAAGTAGTTGATCTGAATAATCTGCCCTTGTAAGAAGGGTCAGTGCCAGCATTCAAGTTCATAAACATTTCCCTTTATTTGTTAATATATTACGGTGAATAATAGCTGGGGAAATGATTAGGAATGCTTTGTCAATTGTGGTTTGACAGTTCTCATGCCATGGAAATAAGTAATGCTGATTTGTTAATATCTTTGTTAATTCCTCAAATAAGGATTTAAGGGATCTCTTTAGAGAGTTAATTTTATTTTTGATAAAACTGACAAAAATGACATTATTTTTATTTATTTATTTTTAGGTTGGGCTCATGTGGTTTGTGCCCTATATATTCCAGAGGTACAGTTTGCCAATGTTTCTACAATGGAACCTATTGTTTTACAATCTGTCCCACATGATCGTTATAATAAGGTATAGTGGATATTTTATTACTGTTTTCGTTTGAAATTATATTTATAATTTTTTGTTTTAAAACAGCGAGATGGGTTGGGAATGGTGTCATCTCAGCACTTGGGAGGCAGAAGTGGGAGGATTGCTTGAGGCCAGGAATTTAAGACCAACCTGGGCAATAGTGGGACCTGCTTTTTTCTGCAAAAAATAGGAAAATTATCCAGGAGTGGTGGCATGAGCCTTTAGACCCAGCTACTTGGGAGGCTGAGGCAGGAGGATTGATTGCTTGAGTCCAGGAGTTTGTGGCTGCAGTGTGGTATGATGATAGCACTACTCTCTACCTTGGGTGACAGAGTGAGATTCTGTCTTTGAGAAAACAAAAACAAAAGCTTGGGAGGTGCAAAATAATTACTTATATTTTCAAAATAAGTATATATTAAAAAGTTTAAATTAGCTCGGTTCATTTCTCTCTCACCTGGGAAGGACAAGTTGAAGTTGGCATATCATCAAGGACAGTAACTACGATGGTTTCCAATGCCCCCCCCCCAAAGCCTTCACCTTAATAAAAGGACATCTTATCCTATATTATGTCATCTCATCTTAAAATTTTTTTTTTTTTTTTTTTGGAGACAGAGTTTCTCTTAGTCACCCTGAGGTTGAGTGCCATGGAATCATAGCTCATAGCAACCTCAGACTCTTGGGGGTCAAGCAGTTCTCTTTGTCTCAGTCTTCCATGTAGCTGGGACTCCAGACACCCACCACAATACTTGGCTGTTTTTTTTTAAAAGACAGGGTGTTGCCCTTGCTCATTGCTCTTGCTATTGGTCTTGAACTCAGGCAATCCTCCCAGAGGATTACAGGTGTGAGTTACTGTGCCTGGCCAGCTTCTAGTGCTTTGACCAAACCTCAGAGCTGTGGACTTGTGGATTCATATTGTTGCAGCATTTGCTATATACCTGGGGGTTACAGCTTTCTAGAAGTTTGCTGTAGCTGAACCAAGAAAGAAGTCATTTGCAGATTTCTACAGAAATTAGGATTCTATGAAAGATTTTTAGGAGATGAAGGCTGGTATCTTTCAGACCACAAAGTGATTTTGGAATATAAAGAATTTCTTTGGGCTGATTTACATAAGAGTTTGTCACTGACTTGTGTTCTTGAGCTATGAATAGGAGTGATAAATAAACAATAAATTTTTAAAAAGTTTAAATTACTGACCTACATCAAATTCTAGAGAGATTAAGCCTAGTGAGGAAGACATGCCAAAGGCTGAAATAGGCCAAAAGTTAGGCCTCTAAATGCAAACAAAAAATTCTTGAAAGAAATTAAAAGTATTACTCCAGGGACTACATGAATGATAAGAAAGTAAAACATCCTTATTGCTGATATGGAGAGAGTTTGAGTGGTCTGAGTTGAACATCATACCAGCCACAATATTCCCTTAAGCCAAATCCTAATCCGGAGCAAGGGCCTAATAACTCTCTTCAATTTTGTGAAGGCTGAGAGAGGTAAGGAAGTTATAGAAGGAAAGTTGGAAGCTAGCAGGGGTTGGCTCATAAGGGTTGAGGAAACAAAAGTATATCCATAACATAAAAGTACAAGACAAAGCAGCAAGTTCTGATGGAGAAGCTACAACAAGCTATCCCTAACATCTAGCTAAGGTAATTGATAAAAGTGGCTACACTAAACAGATTTTCATTGTAGATAAAACAGCTCTTTATTAGAAGAAGATGCTATTTAGTACTTACACAGATACAGAGAAGTCAATGCCTAGCTTCAAATAACAGGCACAAAAACCAAAACAAACAAACAAACAAAAAATAACAGGCCGATTCTCTTCTTAGGATCTTACAGGTGGTTGAAGATGAAGCCAGTGCTCTTTTATTATTCTGGAAATCCTGGAGTTCTTAAAAATTATGTCTAGTGTCCTCTCCCCGTGTTTATAAATGGAACAAAAAGGCCTGGGTGATAGCACATCTGTTTAAAGCATGGTTTACTTAAATATTTTAAGCCTATTGTTGAGACCTGTTCAGAAAAAAGGTCCTTATAAAAATCACTGCTGGCTTGGCGCCTGTGGCTCAATGGGCTAAGGCGTCAGCCACGTACACCTGAGCTGGCAGTTCGAATCCAGCCCAGGCCTGCCAAACAACAATGACGACTGCAACCAAAAAATGGCCGGGCGTTGTGGTGGGTGCCTGTAGTCCCAGCTACTTGGGAGGCGGAGGCAAGAGACTTGCTTGAGCCCAGGAATTGGAGGTTGCTGCGGCACTCTATCCAGGGTGACAGCTTGAGGCTCTGTCTCAAAAAAAAAAAATAAATAAATAAAAATCACTGCTGATGGAGAATGTATCTAGTCACATTAAGAGCTATAATGGAGTTGTGCAGAGAGATTAATGTTTTCAGTCCAGCTAACACAATACCCATTTTATAGCCCAGTGGATCAAGGATCATAACTTTCGAGTCTTATTATTTAAGAGATACACTTTATAAGGTTTTAGTTGCCATAAACAGAAATTTCTGGGCAAAGTAAATTGAAAACTTTCTGGAAAAGAGTCACCTTTATAGATGTCAGTAAGAACATTCAAAACATCAATATTGGGTGGCGCCTGTGGCTCAAAGGAGTAGGGCGCCAGCCCCATATGCTGGAGGTGGTAGGTTCAAACCCAGCCCCGGCCAAAAACTGCAAAAAAAAAAAAAAAAAACAAACATCAATATTAACAGGAGTTTGGAAGTTAATCCCAGCCTTCATGGATGACTTTGAGGGCTTCAAGACTTTAGTGAAGGCAATAACTATAGATGTAGCGATAGCAAGAGAAATAGAATTCGAGGTGGAGCCAAAAGATGTGACTTATTTGCTATAGTCTCATGATCATACTTGAGTGAATGAAAAGTGGATTCTTATCTATGAGTAAAAAAACGAGGGCCAGGCGCTGTAGCTCACGCCTGTAATTCCAACACTTTGGGAGGTTGAGGCCAGTGGATCGCTTGAGCTCACGAGTTTGAAACCAGCTTGAGCAAGACCCCATCTTTAAAAAAATAGCTGGGTATTGTGGTGGGTGCCTGTAATCCCAGCTACTTGGGAGGCTGAGGCAAGAGGATCTCGTGAATCCAAGAGTTTGAGGATTTTTTGAGCTATGATGCCACAGTACTCTACGGGGGGCAAGAAGGTGAGACTCTGTCTCAAAAAACAAAAAAGAAAGAAATTGATTTCTTGAAGGAATCTACCTGTGGTAAAGATGCTATACTAACATTGTTGAAATGACAGCAAAGGCTTTAGAATGTTCCATAGTCTTAGTTGATAAAGCAGTGGCAGACTGTAAGAAGATTGACTTTAATTGAAAGAGCATGGCCATACTACAGAAAAATGTTTAGGAAGAGTGAAAAATGTGAAAGGAAGAGTGAATCAATGAGGCAGTCTTTATTGTTGTTTTATTTGAAGGAGTTGCTGCAGGCACCTCAGTCTTTATCAAATACCTTGATCAGTCAGGAGCCATCAACATCTCAGCAAGACCAGAGAGAAAAGACTTGCTGAAGGCTAAGATGATTGTTAGCATTTTTTAGTAATAAAGTATTTCTAAATTAAGGTATATACATTGTTCAAACATAATATTTTGTATACTTAAGAGACTATAGTATAGTGTAAATATAATTTTTATATGCATTAGGAAAGAAAACACTTGTGTGGCATACTTTATTGTGCTATTCACTTCCTTGTGGTGGTCTGCATCCTGACCCATAACGTGATGTGTCTGTAGAAAGTTTACTTCTTCTGTTTTTTTTTTTTTTGGGGGGGGGGGGACAGAGTCTCACTATGTTGTCCTCAGTAGAGTGCTGTGGCTCACAGCTCACAGCAACCTCAAACTCTTGGGCTTAAGCGATTCTCTTGCCTCAGCCTCCCAAGTAGCTGG
The DNA here is from genome assembly GCA_963574655.1 of Perodicticus potto. Lineage (NCBI taxonomy): Eukaryota > Metazoa > Chordata > Mammalia > Primates > Lorisidae > Perodicticus > Perodicticus potto. The sequence continues at coordinate 6,349 of CAUYRH010141700.1, read as the reverse complement.
GACTACAGGTGCCTGCCACAACACTCAGCTATTTTTTGGTTGTAGTTATCACTGTTGTTTAGCTGGCCCAGGCCGGGTTTGAACCTGCCAGCCTAGGTATATGTGGCCGATGCCGTAACCACTGTGCCATTGCCATTCCTCCTTTTTTTTTGCTATTAATGTATTATATTTGTTTGTTTCTAACCCAACAATACGTTGTTTAAATTTTTGTTTCATAATAGTTTATGTTCTTTATGTGGGTTTTCTTATATACCATTTTGGTTTTTCCTTTTCTTTCTTTTTTTTTTTTTGAGATAGAGTCTTACTCTGTGCCCTAGGTAGAGTGCCATGGCATCTTAGGCCACAGCAGTCTCTTGCCTCAACCTCCTAAGGAGCTGGGACTGCTGGTGCCCACCACAATACAACGCTCGGCTAGATTTTCTATTTTAGTAGAGACAGGGTCTCACTTCTGCTCAGGCTGATCTTGAACTCCTGAGCTCAAATAATTCACCTACCTTGGTCTCCCAGAGTGCTAGGATAACAGCTGTGAGCTACTGTGCCTGGAATCATTTTAGGTTTTTCTTCTTGTCTTCCTATTGGTTTGAACTATTATCTGGTGTTATATTTCCTTTAGTATTTCTTCTTTGTTACAATGTCATGTCTAAGTTTTTGTTTGAGAATTTCTCTATTTTACCTTTATTTTTGAAAGGTAGTGTTGCTGGGTATAGGATTCCTTGTTTACAGCACCCCCCTCTTCCCCCCTCAGCATTTTGAATGCTATTTTACTACCATTTATCCTTCATAGTGCATGGTAGACTGTTTATTTTGTTTTTCTTAGGTGTGATGAGTCATTTTTCTTTTGCTGTTCTTAGGATTTTATCTTTATTTCTAGCTTCCATCATTTCTAGTGCCTTTCTCTCTGCGGTTTTTATTTTTAGTCTTAGAGCTGTTTTAAGTTTGCCAAAGTGTTTCAGCATCTCAAATCTACTGTTGAGCCTTTTTTAGTCAGATTTTATTTTTTAGTCAGATTTAAATTCTAGAATTTTGTTTTGATTATTAAGTCCAAAATCTGGGAATCCTTGAAATCAGTTTATATCTTCTATTTGTGGGTCACATTTTTCTATTTGTCTTGTGTTTTATAAAAACTGATTTTAGGTAATACATCCTCTTTGGATAATGATTTCTCTCTTCCCTTGTGAGTCTTAACTGTTTTTCAGTTTATTCACTTTGCTGGAATATATTTATGAAGTTCTCATCAGAACGCAACCTCAGACGGCCCTGCTCTTTATCTCCACTCCTACCCCATTTTTATTTTCTAGGGGTTGTAACACATGAAACATTTATTGGCCAGGTTGTAGTTAAGCCCTTAGCCAGTTACATTTTTAGCCTTTACATTTGGATGTGTATTTGGGTTTGAGACTATTTTCCAAGGAGATGAGAAGTTCTCTTCCTGTGGGCCATTAGAGGGTATAGCATTGAGCATCAGTTATGAGTGTGACTTTATTTTCATATCTGGCTTCTTAGAGTTTGTCCTTGAGTCAGTTATTGTTATTGAGTCATAAGTTGTTAAGCCAGTTTGTGATCATAGGTTATACAAAAGCACGTTATTGGTTGAGGGATTTGTATGTGGCTTGGGGAATGCCTTTAAGTTGGCCATAAAACCTGTTTCAGTTTCTTCCAGTTGTGTGCAATCATGTGCACAGCCTTCCAGTCCCATAGGGATAAGTGTGAGCCTAAGAGTGCTGCTGTTCTTTGCTGTTTTTCTCTGCTTCTCTCTGTTTGGTCTGCTGTTGTGCTTATTTCTCCTAGAATCTTGGAGCTACCAGTCCATGGTAAGTGTTTACCACCAAAGCGTTTGTTGGTTGGGTTCTTTTTTTTTTTTTTTATTCCCCTCTTGAATTTACTGAAATTTTATTCAGTATGCTGGACATGGAATTCAGGTATTCTGTTAATTTTCTCTTTTTACTCTTTTATATTATTTTTGTTTGACAAATTATGGTTGTATACATTTAAGGGGTTATAATGTGATGTTTTGATACATGTATATACGCTGGGATTCTCCATTGTTTTTGACAATGCTCTTACTCATGAACTCCAAGCACTGGGACAAAGTCTGTTCTAAGGCAGAACTGCCAAATTCTTTGGTTCTTAAAGCCCTCTTAGAATGCACAACCTCTGCTCTGCTGCTGTGGAATTGAGCGATGGGGCCAATAATGTCCGTTTCCATAAGAGATGTTTGCTGTATGGCATGGTGTTGGGAGGAGAGAAGATTTGAGTAGCTTCTTGTTTTCTCAGTTTGACTCTCCTAATATGGAGCTTCTGTTGTACTAGCAGTCTGAGATGGTAATGACCGGGCCCCAGGATCTCTGCATGGGAGCCATAAGGGCTGAGGAGAATAAAAGACATTGGCAGCCTGGCCTTCATAGGGTAAACCTGTAGTTTTAGACTAGGAGCTGGGGTAGAGGGAGTCTTCATCTGTGTGGCCACACCTACCCAGAGTCGGCCCTTCTATCACAGACGGCAGTAGGATATAGGGATAATGGAAGCAGGTTGTGACTCATCTCTCACAGACTCTTATTATTGAGGCCATTATTATTGAGATTTACTAGATTTTATTGGAAATTTTTTATTTCTGTTTGTTGTATGTTCTTGGGAAAAATCCTGAGACTTTAGGACCTTTTCAACTATGAAATGATTACTTCTTTGGGGACAGGATATCTCATTTTGGAAGCCTACCTCCTCATCTTTTAAAATATTTATCTGTTATAATTTTAACTTCTATTGAATGGTCAAATTATGGTGTTTATTTACTGTCAGCTCTTTGCGAGTTACTTTGGCATTCTTCCAGGCTATTTTGTATATTTTTTTGAATTTTGTCTTATAAAATGGCATTGTTCCAAAGTGCTCTATCCTTTTGTTTTAATCTTCTTGAGCAGTTATAGACAAAAGTACACTAAATTCTTCCCTTGTAATGGGTAACTTTCTCTTAAACTTATAACAGTTAGAGATGCTTTTATTCAGTGTACCTAGATTGGCTTTGTTTTTAGAGGCCAGGTCTCATTCTGTCACCTCATCTGCTAGAGTGCAGTGGTATGATCATAGTTCACTGTTACCTCAAATTCCAGGGCTCAAGCGATTCTCCTGCGTTGGCCCCTGAGTAGCTGGGACTATAGGTGCTCACTGTCATGCCTGGCTAATTTTTCTATTTTTTTTGTAGGGGTGGAGTGTCACTTTTGCTCAGGCTAGTCTTGAACTCCAACTTCACATGACCACTGCCCCTGGCCTAGATTGATTTTGTTGTATTTTAAGATTTTACTTTTTATGAGTGTAAAAAGTAAAAGATTTTTTAAATTCTATTCATTTTGAACCCTATTTTCCAGCAGAGGAATTGAAACCACTTACCCAGTTGCTACATGTATTTATAGAATGTGTACTTGTAAATAGTGTGTGGTGTTATTTGTACAGAGTGAATGAAATCATGTGATCCTATTGAAGTTAGCTAGATTATACCTTATTACTGTTTAGAAATTGATTTCTTTTTTGACACGTATCATCTGATTACATGTAGTGAGAGATTACTTTCTTTTTACTCTGCTTTTGGTCAGTTGACTTTATGTGTGAGACTAGGAGCTGGGGTAGAGGACGTCGTCTTCTGTGTGGCCACACCTACCCAGAGTTGGCCCTTCTATCACAGAGGGCAGCATGGTACAGGGATAATGGGAGCAGGTTTGAGAGTATTACTCTGATACCCGTAGGCTACTATTTATGTAATTCAGGACTTTCATCACTTGACCATCTATGATTCATTGCTGTGAAAAGTTGGTACTATTAAAGTTACTTTTACATGTTAAGTGGAAGAAGTCAATCAAAGTTGCTTGGGGTGTTCATTGGCTCTTTGCCTCCTGGGGCATTTCTTATCTACTTAGTTAAAGTATCTTCGAAGCACCAAGATACCAGGTTGGTGGGACTGAATGACAGCCCACAAATGATTCATCATGGATAATTGGAATAATCTAAACCAGGTGTCTCCAACCTTTTTTCTTTGCTGCTATACACTGAAAAAAAGAGTTGTTCGGCGGCACACATTAAATACACAAACACTAACAAAATTAGCAAAAAAAGAAACAAAAGGTCCATGCATGCTTTTCATGATATCCATCACCACAGATAAGCAAAAAAAAAAAAAAAAACACTCACAAATTCAGCATGCAGCCTGTTGGTGGCAAGTTGGACATTCCTGAAACCTTGCTTACTCAGATAGGGCTGTCCTTTGTCTCATATGTCCCAGCTGCCTCTATCAAACCCTCTTAGATTATTTGCAGCAGAGAGAAAAGGAATTAGTTGAAAATCAATTGCATTTAAAGAAAAAGATGTGGTGGACTACGTCCTGGTTCAGTCTTCAATCTCTGGGAGGAGTCCTTCTGTATTGTAGGGTTTGAGACTAAAAAGGATAATGCCTTTGTCCATTTTTTACATGTCTGTTTGTTCATGTTTTCCTGTTTGCATTGCTTGTAAAAATTAAGTTACCATAAAACAAGTTGTATATAAGTAAAATAGGTTAGGTAGCAAGCCTGATCTTCATTTTGGAACAGAATTATAACATTCACATTAAACCCTTGTATGATTTTTGTTTCTGTTTTTCTACCCTAAGACTTGCTACATTTGTGATGAACAAGGAAGAGAAAGCAAAGCAGCCACTGGTGCATGCATGACATGTAATAAACATGGATGTAGACAGGCTTTCCACGTAACATGGTATGTATATTTCCACTGTTGCCCAGAACTGAACTTGGCAAATATCTTGTATAATCTATTAATAGTTAAAGACTTAGGTACTCAAACATTAATTACAATACATTTTATTGGGCTAGCTTTTATGTGCACATTTGCTTATTGGTAATAAAGATAATTCTAATAACAATGTATTTGCTGGAGTGAATTTGCAATAAGTGGCCCCTGGTTCTAGTGTGTTATGTGTAAGCTTCAGTTTCATCTTATTTAAAATACTGATGTTTTGACTACCTGCCTTTGATATTAGGAATAAAAGAGCTAATATTGATAATAGGTAAACTATTAGTGCAGTGTCTGAAATATTAGTAAAGATTCAATGGATGATAGTGTTTCTGTACTTTATGTGTCTCAAGGGAAAAATACATAATGCAGCCACCATCATTCTCACTTTTCCAGTGACTGCTTCCCAAAGATTTACTTACGGTATTTTTTCAATGTAAAATTTCAAGGACAAAAGTTATTCAAGATACTTTGTGTTGCAGGTAACAATTAGAAAGAAAAGTTTGGGAATAATTAATGAACTTAATTATTATTATTTTTTTAACATCACTGTTTATTATTATCTTGCCCTTGGTAGAGGGCTGTGGTGTCGCAGCTCACAGCAATCACAAACTCTTGAGCTTAAGTGATTCTCTTGCCTCAGGCTCCTAAGTAGTTGGGACTACAGGGGCCCACCACAACGCCCAGCTATTTTTTGGTTGCAGTTGTTTAGCTGGGCCGGGTTTGAATACACTACCCTTGGTGTATGTGGCTGGCGCTGTAATCACTGTGCCGAGCCTCAATGAACTTAATTTTAAGAATCAGTTAACTGATTTTTTTAAGCAGGAAGATTGCTCAAGGCAAGAAGTTGGAAAAAATTAAATTAGCCAGGTGTGCACACTGATACTTCCAGCTACTTGGGAGCCTGAGGCAGGAGGTCAATTGAGTCCAGGAGTTTGAGACTGCAGTGAGCTATGACCATTCCACTGCACTTTATTTAGCCTTGACAGTAGACCCAGATTCTGTCTTGAAAAAAAAGGGAGAGAGATAAAGAAAACTAAAAAAGAAAGGAAAAAGAATGAGTCTATGCCTAGCTGCCAGTTTAGGCACATTCTCATTTCCTGAGCTTTTAGTGTCTGAGTATAGGAAGTCCATTTTATGCTACTGTTCAGGAATGGAAAAAGAATTTTGATTTTCAAAAATTCTCTTAATTGCTAAACATAGTTTTCTAAGGAGGAAAATGCTTTTTTGTGTATGAGATCTATAAACTAACAATTTTGTAATCTGTGAAAGGTCAAATACACAGGATGATGTTTATAAACTTTAGTGTTTTGTGTTTTTTAAAAACATGAATATGGGCTCGGCGCCTGTGGCTCAACAGGCTAAGGCGCCAGCCACGTACACCTGAGCTGGTGGGTTCGAATCCAGTCTGGGCCCGCCAACAACAATGACGGCTGCAGGCTCGGCGCCTGTGGCTCAACGGGCTAAGGCGCCAGCCACGTACACCTGAGCTGGCGGGTTCGAATCCAGCCTGGGCCCGCCAAACAACAATGACGGCTGCAACCAAAAAATGGCCAGGCGTTGTGGCGGGCGCCTGTAG
>CAUYRH010141697.1:0-34068 GCA_963574655.1 Perodicticus potto | reverse complement strand
TATTCAGTTTTATTAGGGTGAAATGTTCTGTAGAGGTCTGTAAAGTCCATTTGTTCTAGGGTCAGGTTTAAGTCTAATATTTCTTTGTGTAGTTTCTTCTTGGAGGATCTATCTAAAACTGTCAAAGGGGTGTTAAAATCTCCAACTATTATAGTGCTGGAAGATACCAGTTGTTCATATCCATTATGGTATGCTTTATGAGTTGAGCATTCTGGTAGGGTGCATAAATGTTAATTATTGAAATCTCTTCATGTTGGGTGTTTCCCTTGACAAATATGTAGTGATCTTTCTTTACCTTTGTTGATTTAAAGCCAGTTGTATCTGCTGCTAAAATTGCAACCCCTGCTTTTTTCTGGTTTCTATTTACCTGTATTACACAAGTCCATCCCTTCACCTTGAGTCTATTTTTATCCTTTAAGGTAAGATGAGATTCTTGTATACAGCAGATACCCGGTCTGAGTTTATGTATCCAGTCAGCCAGCCTGTGCCTGTTTAGAGGACAATTTAAACCATTCACATTCATTGAGAGAATTGATAAGCCTGATTGTGTTTTGGGTGTCGTGATTTTTGGATGTCCAGTGGACATTTTTAATCCTTTCATCACTGTGGAAGTTGGGTTTTGTTCAAAAATTTCTGGGTGTGTTTATGTTGGAGGTAGAGCATTGCGCTGGTCATTGTGGAGGATGGGTCTGAGAATATCCTGGAGAGCTGGTTTAGTTATGAGACATTTCTTCAACATGTCTATGTCATTAAAGTATTTGACTTCTCCATTACAAATGAAACTTAGTTTAGCTGTATACAGGATCCTGGGCTGGAAGTTATTTTGTTTTAGGAGACTGAAGGTCGATGACTATCTTCTGGCTTGAAATGTTTCAGCTGAGAGATCTGCAGTCGTTCTGATACTTCTCCCTTTGTAGGTGATGCTTTTCTTACATCTGGCTGCTTGCAAAATTTTCTCCTTCATCTTAACTTTGGCAAAGTTAATCACAATGTGTCTAGGTAATGCTTTATTTGGATTGAGTCTTGCTGGGGTTCTGAAACTGTCTGCTATCTGAAGTTCTGTATCTCTCGCAATGCCTGGGAAATTCTCCTCCAAAATCTCTTGGAGTAGAGCATCTGTACCTTTAGGGCCATCTTCTTCTCCTTCGGGAATTCCTATAAGACGAATGATTGCTCTTTTGGAGTGATCCCACAACTCTCTCAGGGAATGATCAGTTTTTGCTTTCCATTTGTCTGCCTCTTCGAGTGTTTGGGAAGGTTCAAAAGCTTTTCTTTAGTTTCAGAGATCCTTTCTTCTGCCTGGTCAACTCTATTACTGAGGAATTCTGTATTTTGGAGTTTCTCAACTAACTTTTTCATTTCCTTGACCTCTGCCATCTCTTTTATCATTATGTCCATATCTTTGTTGACTTGGGCTTTGAATTCATTAATTTCTTGAGGCAACTTTAGAACTACTCTTTGGAATTCAATTTCTATCTTTTCTTCCATTCTATTTATCTTATTTGCAATCCATATTCTGAATTTAATTTCTGACATTGCTGCCATTTTTTTTATGCATGGCATCCTCAGTTGTATCTCCTTTGTCATTTCTTGGGGAGATTGATCTATTCTGGTTATTCATGTTGCCAGAGTTCTTCTGTTGGGTCCGCACCATGTTTATTTTCCACCGCTTGGTTATTAAAACTGGTAGGGTGAGATTGAATTGGGGTTCCCAGGGAGTAGAGATAGCCCCTTACCAAAGTGCTAGGCTTTGTAATTGTGCTTATCTCCTACAACCTTAAACAGGCCCCTTCAGAGTTTTGGTTGGAGACTCTGAGGACCTCCTTGGTGAGCTAGCACAAGCTAGCTCTGGTTTTGTATCAGCCAACCTCTACCCTATCCTAGGAAGTCACAGTATTAGGTTTAAATCTCGACTGTGAAGAGTTACAAACAGCTGCGTGCCCAGCCCCCACCCTTCAGTTCTTTTCTGCTGCAGAACTTCGAAGGTCAACCTCAGAATGTCTCCGAGTGGACAGCCCCAGGCACAGGTTCCAATTAGATTATCTCAGGCAGTGCAAACCCTGCTCAACAGAGAGGGGTTCAAGGTTCTCCAAGAGCACAGTTGGAGCCAGGGAGCCACACTCCTGCCCACCAGACTCAGTCTACAATGTTGTCTGCTTCTCTGCTCACAGGCCCAGTTAGAGCCAGGGATCATGTCCCTGCCCACTGGTCTCAGTCCACACCCAGCTAGCCTCTGCTTGCCAGACAAGATGGAGTCAGGGGACCATGCCCCTACCTGCCAGTCTCAGTCCAGTGCCTAACAAGCCACTGTTTGCATGCACCGTACCCCGCTTGCAGGTCTCAAGTCCTCACCCAGTAAGCCTCTGCTCACCAGCTCCACTGGAGACAGGACACCACGCCTTAGCCTTCAGGTCTTGGTTTACACCCAGCAAGCAACTGCTCGAGCATTTTGTTGGAATCAGGGGACCACGCCTAGCAGGCCTACGTTTGCGGGTCCAGCAGGGGCTAGGGGACCAGCCCTGTCTGCTGAACTCAGTCCACATGGGGCAACCACTCTCCCTCTGTGGGTGCCGTCAGAGCCAGGGGTTCTGCACCCTGTCCCACCAGACACAGCCCAAACTAAGGGTCAGCACCACCACTGGCCGGCCATAGTCATAACCAGGGGACTGCTCCTCCTCCTGCTGAGTGTCCCTTTCTTCCCACAACCTCTTTCTTCCCCATTAGTCACAGATTCCATCCTGATGGTTGGCAGTCCACACTATGCCCAGATCTCTAAGGACAAGACCAAACACTCTGTGCTTTGTAGGGGGCAGAACTTCAGACTGCCATGTGAAGAGTGAAGGGTGGACTGGGAGTTTGGACTTGTAGGAGAAAATATCTGTTCAATTTTATGCCTGGTGGGGTGGTGTCTAGGTTCCTAAGTGGGACCTCCCTGGAGAAAGAGACCTGGAGTTTAGCAGCTCTCTCCAGCGAGGTAAAGTGAGAGGTCTTTTGTTCCCTGCTCCTTCGCAGATAGCTTGCGGCAGGCCTCCTGCTTGGGGGAGGGGTCTCCGGTCCTCCAGTCGATGAGCTTTGTACCTGAAATTGGTTTTCTTGAATGCTCTTCCTTGCAGTTACAGCTTGCCAAACTTCTTTCTTGGCTCAGCTCCCCACCTTTGGCTTCATAGAGACCGATTCTGTGCAGTTTTTCTTCCTCTGTTCAGGAGACTCTGCTGAGGGTTGCTGTCAGACGGCCATCTTCCTAGAATTTCCTCCTTCAATTATCTTAATGATAGTTTTCTACTCATTGAACTCAATGGATTGCTTGGGAAGCATTTTTGAGTTCTAGGTTATAAAGCTGTGTGGTGTGTGTGTGTTTAGTCCATAGAAATCAAGAAAATAGTTTTGTTGTTGAGTGCTTATAGTTTGGGTTTTGAAACAATACCATTAGTGTGCCTTATTTTTTTTCCTATTATCAGTATTAAAATTGGCATGTTAAATTCAGTGAACTGTAATATAAAGGTTCTGTGTACCACAATTAATTGAAGGAGATGAGAAAATAATTAAGAGTTGCTTATCTATCATTCAAATTTCTAATGTGCTATGACTTTTGGTTTTTCAATAGGCAGGGAAACATGAAGCCATTGTGAAGAATGTACATGATCTACTAGCAAAATTGGCATGGGATTTTTCTCCGGAACAACTTGATCATCTGTTTGATTGTTTTAAGGTAATTGTTTTCTTTGTTGTTTTTTCTTTTTGAGACAGAGTTTCACTTTGTTGCCCTCAGTAGAGTGCTTTGACATCATAGTTCACAGCAACCTCCAGCTCTTGGGCTAGGGCGATTCTCCTGCCTCAGCCTCCTGAGTACCTGGAACTATAGGTGCCTGCCACAACGCCTGGCTACTTTTGTTGCAGTTGCCACTGCTGTTTTAGCTGGCTGGGGCTGGGTTCAAACCCTTTACCCTCACTATCTACCCAATGAGCCACAGGTGCTACCCAAGGTAATTGTTAACAAAGTAAAATAATACCATTTTATTTAAAATAGAATTGATTCATTAGATTTATGAGTTGCTCTTAGTCAACAAATACTTAAGTATAAGTCTCATTAAATAATCTCTGGTGTGAAGAAATTGACCATTCTTTTTCTTTCTTTCTTTCTTTTTTTTTTTTTTTTGAGACAGACTCTTACTGTGTCACCCTTGGTAGAGTGCTGTAATGTCACAGCTCACAGCAACCTCAAACTCTTGGGCTTAAGTGATTCTCTTGCCTCAGTCTCCCAAGTAGCTGGGACTGCAGGCACCTGCCACATGGCCTGCTATTTTTTTGTTGTTGTTATTGTTGTTGCAGTTGTTTACTTGGCCCTGGGCCAGGTTTGAACCTGCCACTCTTGGTGTATGTGGCTGGTGCCATAAACACTGTGCTATAGGCACTGAGCCTGTTTTCTTTTGGTATTTGTTTTTGTAATAGCCCTTGTCAATAAGAAATCTCATTCTTTTTCTTTTTTTTCTTTTTTTTTATTGTCTTTATTATTAAATCATAGCTGTGTACAATAGTGCAATCAAGGGGTACAATGTGCTGGTTTCATATACAATCTGAACTGTTTTCATCAAACTGATTAACATAGCCTCATTCTTTTTCAAAACTCAGATTATCACTTTGGATTTCTTTTCCCCAGCAGTCAGTATTTTGGTTATAGGTTCAAGGTTGATTGGTTCCAATAAGATGATAGCAAGATAGTGCCAGTACTTTTGTATTCTGGCATATATACACAGGTAAAACATGATTAAACAGAAATAGAATTCGGCGGCATCTGTGGCTCAGTGGGTAGGGCGCTGACCCTATGTACTGAGGGTGGCAGGTTCAAACCTGGCCCTGGCCAAACTGCAAAACAAAAATAGCCGGGCGTTGTGGCGGGCGCCTGTAGTCCCAGCTACTCAGGAGGCTGAGGCAAGAGAATCACCTAAACCCAAGAGCTGGAGGTTGCTGTGAGCAGTGACGCCATGGCACTTTACTAAGGGTGACAAAGTGAGACTCTGTCTCTTAAAAAAAAGAGAGAGAGAAATATAATTCATAAGGTAACCCAAGGGCCCCTGCAGTCCTATCTGCATTGGTGCCGTTGTATACTTTTTAAGACCGTATTTCGTAAGTTGTTAGTATTGGGTTTATTAAAGCTCAGTGGTTAAGTAAATTTGTGGATTAAGAACATAGATCATTAGATCACCAAGGTTTTTTGCTAAAAATAACAATGATAACTGCTGGTGGGACAGTAAGTTACCGTAATCACTTTGGAAAGTAGGTTAGTATTTCTGGTAAAGTATATATGGTTCTTGTGACTTACCAACTTGAGTTCTGAGTATGCACTTTTGAGGAAATCAGGCTTATGTGTAGCCAAATACATGTTTAGCAACACTTGTGGCAAAATTATTTGTAATTGCAAAAAACTGCCACATAGAATGGAAAAATAAATTGTGGAATGTTCATTTAATAGAGCAGTGAGAGTGGGCATTTCAGCCATATGGATGACTTTAATAGACGATTGAAGAAAGGAATAATTTATATACTTTGATTATATCTACATAAGTGTCAGAAATGGGCCCAGTTGGCTTCTGTCTGGGGTGCTGCTTATTACCATGTGATATTTTTGACCTGGGTAATAATTACACTCATGTTTACATTATGTACCATAATAGTGAGATATGTATGTATGTACCTTTCTAGATGTGTATTTCACAATAGAAGAAAAGAAATACCACTTACTGGCTTCCACCCTGGACACACTAAATCAGAATCGCTAGGTATAAAGCCTGAGAGTCTATATTTTAAGCAAATTTCTCAGATGAATTTCAAACACATTAAAGTTACACTTTACGGGGGAAAAAATTCTGTGGTTTATGGAAAAATCACTGCCTAATGGAAAAGTTCACTTTGGAGGGAATCAAGTATTGAGTGAATTTTATTGTGTCTTTTATGTTTTATTTTTATGCATTTTATATATGTAAAAGTAAAACTTATATTTTTAAAAATACATTAAAGGACATCAAAGGCAACTGACAAAATAATAGAATCAGATATCATGAGTACTTTAAAGTTAATTGTCATTTATTCTTGTCATGACTTTTGAAATGGTGCTACATTACCAATGAGGGCAATGAAGGGAAAAGAAAAGAAAGGAGTCAATTGTTAACATATCCCCTGGATCCTCCTCTTCTCAGGATGTTGTAAATATAATAATAATAATTCCTTCATGTTTTTCCCCTTTTGGTTTAACAAATGTTTACTGAGAATTCTTTTGGCAGCAAGCACTTTTTTCTTTTTTTGGAGGCAAGGTCTTACTCTGTGCCCAGGCTGTAGTGAGTACAGTGATGTAATCCTAGCTTACTGCAGCCTCCTACTTCTGGGTTCAAACTATTCTCCCACCTCAGTCTCCTGAGTAGCTAAGACTACAGGGTCATGCCACCATGACTGGCTAATTCTTTTTCTTTTTAAAATTTTTTTTGTGGAGACAGGGTATTGTTATGTTGCTCAGGCTGGTCTCAAAACTCTTGCACTCAAGTATCATCCCTCCTTGATCTCAAAAAGTGATAGAAATGTGGGTGTGAGCCCCCCAGCCTGGCCCAATAAGCACTATATTTTTGAGGTCTTGGTAAATCCAGCAGTTCTTGTGGCCTGTGTCTTCTTGAGTGTCTGCTAAAGATTTTAAAAGGAAGCATGAAGTCTCTTTATATTACTTTATAGATTGCATCCAAATAAATGATCTCAACCTTCTTGGTTAGACTTTGCTTTACATACTTGGTCCAGCACCTGGTTTTTTAAATATTTTAGTTCTAAGTCTTTGTTTTTCAAAGTGGCTATATCAATTTACGGTCTCCTGTAAAGTTGCATATCCTTACTAGCGCTTGTTTTTGTCAGAGTTATTAATTTTTGACAATCTGTGTAGTGTGTGAAACGTTACCTCATTCTGATATTAGTTTTTTGCTTTTAAGAGAACATGGGCTCGTATTTTGGTGTGTGTGTGTGTGTTTTAGACAGAGTCTCATGTCGCCCTGGGTAGAGTGCTGTGGTGTCACAGCTCACAGCAACCTCAAACTCTTTGGCTCAAGTGATTCTCTTGCCTCAGCCACCCAAGTAGCTGGGACTACAGGCGCCTGCCACAACACCCAGCTATTTTTTTTGTTGTTGGAATGTTTAGCCAGCCTGGGCCGGGTTTGAACCTGCCAGCTTTGGTGTATGTGGCTGGCGCTGTAACCTCTGTGTTACTGGTGCTGAGCCCATGGTCTCATTTTCTTGCTCAGGCTGGAGTACAATGGCTCAGTCACAGTTTATTGCAGCCTCAAACTCCTGGCCTCAAGCGATCCTCCCATCTCAGCCTCCTAAAGTGCTGGAATTACAGATGTGAGACACTTCACCCAGCCTAGTTTTTAATATTCTTGATGGATAATGAGATTGAACATCTTTTCATATGTTTGTGAGCTATTCTCCTTTGTTTTTTTATGAATGCCTATTCAAATATTTTGCCTATTTTTTCCCCATAGTTTTTTTTTTTGCGGATTTTGGCCAGTGCTGGGTTTGAACCTGCCACCTCCAGCATGTGGGGCGGCGCCCTACTTCTTTGAGCCACAGGTGCCGCCCATTCTCTATAGCACTTTTTTCTCCTTAATTTATAGGAGTTCTCGACATATTTGAAATGTGTTAGTTTTTGTCAGTTCAGGAGTTAGAAATAATTTCTCCCAGTTTGTATTTGTCTTTTTCACTCTCCTTATGTTTGTTCTGAATGAGCGCATGTTCTTTTTTTCTTTTTATTTATTTATTTTTTTGAGACAGAGCCTCAAGCTGTCACCCTGGATAGAGTGCTGTGGCATCACTGCTCACAGCAACTTCCAATTCCTGGGCTCAAGCGAGTCTCCTGCTTCCTCCTCCCAAGTAGCTGGGACTACAGGCATCTGCCACAACGCCCGGCCGTTTTTTTGTTTGTTTGTTTTTTTTGTTTGTTTGTTTTTGGTTGCAGCCGTCATTGTTGTTTGGCTGGCCTGAGCTGGATTCGAACCTGCCAGCTCAGGTGTACATGGCTGGTGCCTTAGCCCGTTGAACCACAGGCGCCGAGCCTGAACGCATGTTCTTAATTTTTCTTTTTCGTATGTAATTAATTTATTCTTAATCTCTAAAAGATGACTACATTAGAAAGTTCACAATGGCATTGTCTACCTAAAAAGTTAACTCTTTAATATCAAATAGTGTTAACACTTCCAGTTGTCTCAGATCATACTTCCATTTTAGAGGTGTGTTCAAATCAGGATCCTGGTATGGTACGTACATTATAATTGGTTGTTGTATATGTCTTTTAAATCTCTTTGTAACTAGTTTCTCTATTTATCCTTTTATTTTCCTTGCAGTTTACTTGTTGAAGAAACTGTTATCTTGGTGTGTATCATGTAGTTTAATATAAAAGCTTGATTTTTTTTTTTTTCCATTATATTCCTTTTGCTACTTTGAATGGGTTGGGATTAATTGGAAACATGCATTCAGGCTCGGCGCCTGTGGCTCAACACGCTAAGGCGCCAGCCACATACACCTGAGCTGGCGGGTTCGAATCCAGCCTGGGCCCGCCAAACAATAATGACGGCTGCAACCAAATAAATGTCCGGGCGTTGTGGCGGGCGCTTGTAGTCCCAGCTACTTGGGAGGCAGAGGCAGGAGACTCACTTGAGCCCAGGAGTTGGAGGTTGCTGTGAGCTGTGATGCCACGGCACTCTATCCAGGGCGACAGCTTGAGGCTCTGTCTCAAAAAAAAAAAAAAAAAGAAACATGCATTCAAGTCTTCAAAGACAGCCCCTATTTATCATCATAAATGTCTGTGTAATAATTCCATTGAAAGGATCTTTTCTAATTAACACAATCATTCTTCTACTCTTTGACATAAGGTTTATTTCAGCATATTTTCCAGTAAATATTGATTAACAACTGTGTTAGTCCGTTTTCTGCTGCTATAACAGAATACCACAGACTGGGTAATTTATAAAGACCAGAAGTTTATTTGACTCATGGTTCTGGATGCCGGGAAGTCCTCAAGCATGGCATTGGCATCTGGCAAGGGTCATCCCATGGTGGAAGGTATCACATGGTGGGGAAGCGCACACAGGAGACAGAAGTGGGGCCAAACTTTTACTTTTATCAGGAGCCCATTCCAATAATGCCATTATTCTTTTAATGAGGGTAAGCCCTCATGACTTAATTGACTCTTAATATGGTCAAACAACAGTTAAATTTCAACATGAGTTTTGGAGGGGGCGTTTAAACCATACTAGAAACTTTATATGTAAAGCTTTTCCCATATTGTTTAATAGCATCCCTATCCTCTATCCACTAAATGCCACCAGTAATGCTCCCTAAGTTGTGATAACCATGTTGTACTAAAATAACGTTTTAGAGGTTTGGTTGTTTTTCTCTAAATTTATAGTTTTAAGTGAGTATCTTCTAAATCAATGGTTCTCAATGTTCCTAGTGCCGCAACCCTTTAATACAGTTCCTGTGGGTCGGAACCCACAGGTTGAGAACCCCTGTGCTAAATCAAAGCAACATTATGTATTTCTATTTAAGTTAGAGATTGTTTTTACTTTTCTTGATTAATAATGTAGTTTTTGTCACAGACTCTGTTTGAAATGCATAATACACATTGCTATACAATCAGCTTAACTTACATATGACAGACTGAATCTAAGGCATATCAATGAGGGATGAATCCACCCTCTCTGAAATACTTGACAATGTCCAGAGACATTTTTGGTTTTCACCCCTAGGGGAAGGTATTGCTACTGTCTTCTAGATAGACACTAGGGATGCTGTTAAATATCCTGTAATACATAGGACAGCCCCCACAATGAAGAAGTTTCCAGCCTAAAATGTCTATGATAAATGAGGTTGCAAAACCCTGGTGGTCTAAGGTATTTAAACTGTAAATGGAAGCTTTTCTTTTTTTTCCTTGAGTTTAATTCTACCCTGTAAGTACTGTTATCTTTCAAATATAACTTGAACAATTTTGTGCTTGCCTACATTGTTTTTCTGATGAATTGAAGATAGTTAATCTTATGACACTCTAGAAGTGATTTCTAAATATGTGTTGTTTTCACGTCTTTTAATTTTTTTTTTCTAGGCCAGTTGGACAAATGCAAGTAAAAAGCAACGAGAAAAGCTACTTGAGCTGATACGTCGTCTTGCAGAAGATGATAAGGATGGTGTGATGGCACACAAAGTGTTGAACCTTCTGTGGAATCTGGCCCACAGTGATGATGTGCCTGTAGATATCATGGACCTGGCTCTCAGTGCCCATATAAAAATTCTGGATTATAGTTGTTCCCAGGTAAGGGTGTGCTACTTTGCTCAATTTTTGTAACCAGTCTCCTCCACAGTTAGAATGGTTCAGTCATAGGATAGTTGCAGTTTATTTTTCAAATGATTTTTTAAGAATTGACTGACTTTGTTCATGTTTTAAGTCTTGCTTCCTGTATTTTGGTCTCTACATCAAGGTTTTGTGAATTATCTGAAAAGCATTTTAGACGCCTTAGAGAAAGACAGTTTAAACAAAACAGGTTATATCATTGTATTGTTTTTATTAACGTATGGCTCTGAAATACCAGTTGCAAATAGACCATAAAATATTAAAGCGAATTGAGAGGCTTTAGAGGTGAGAGAAATGAAGTTTTCTTTACTCACAAAGAAGTTAATAAAAACAGAATTTCCTAATTCTAAAAATATGTAGGGCCTTCATAGTGAGCAAATTGCACAACTTTCTTGCATTTTAACTTGTAACATACACATTTTTTAAAATGGTAAAATGATCATCGCTATGTAATTTCTCACTTGTTAAATAAAACTATTGCTACACTGAGAAACTCCTATTAAGGGGAGGGTTAAGAAAAGCTAAAGTAGGTATATGTAATGTAGATACTACTCAGTTTGACTATGCTGGCTTGTGGCAGTTCATTAAGTATTTAGTTCATTTAATAGTAGTATTGGCCTTGGGTTCAAATTATTTCATTAAACCTAGAGGCCTCATGAGGAATGTTGAATCATAGCAGTGCATTTGCTATCAAGGATTTAACTAATGGCTTCTCTTTTAATTAGATATTAGTATCAGGGCCTGGCATATATTATATATATGTGTTGTTTTTTTTTTTAAAGACAGAGTCTAGTGAGCCCTTGTTAGAGTGCCCTGCGTCGCATCTCACAGCAACCTCAAACTCTTGGGCTTAAGCGATTCTCTTGCCTCAGCCTCCCAAGTAGCTGGGACTATAGGCGCTGAGCCATTGAGCTACAGGCACCAAGCCAATAACATTGTTAATTTTTAACTGCTTGTGCCTGTCTCTGTTCCTTTTCTCTCCTTGTATGTATGTGGGTATGTCTTTATTTTGATTTTGTTGATTGTGTCTAAACTTAGTTGCCATACCATTATTTTCTTGGTATAATATAAATTTTCAATATAACAATTGAAGTGTTACATATTAATTACAGCTTTTACGATATGGTGGAATCTTTTAAAAACATTGGATAAAACTCAATACCTACCTTCTGGCAGACTTTTAAAATCAAACTTTCAATGTGCCTGATGTGTAGGACTTAATGCTTTTGTATAGATACAGTTAAATCCATGTAATACTGAGTTTTTGCTATAGTACTTGGCTTTTTGGAGTTTGGGTAGTAAATAAGAAATTAAAATTATTTAAAGCTGTGTGGCGCCTGTGGCTCAAAGGAGTAAGGGCGCTGGCCCCATATGCTGGAAGTGGCAGGTCCAAACCCAGCCCCAGCCAAAAACTGTAAAAAAAAAAAAAATGTTTTTAAAGCTTTTTAAAAAAAAGTTAAAACTCTTCACTACAATTACAGTATAATGTTTGTGATGCTAATCTTTTTTTTTTTTTTTGTAGAGACAGAGTCTCACTCTATTGCCCTCTGTAGAGTGCTGTGGAGTCACAGCTCACAGCAACCTCCACCTCTTAGGCCTGAGCGATTCTCTTGCCTCAGCCTCCCAGGTAGCTGGGACTACAGGCGCCTGCCACAGTGCCTGGCTAATTTTTTTTTTTTTTTTGATGGAGTTCGGCCGGGGCTGGGTTTGAACCCGCCACCCTCGGTATATGGGGCCGGCGCCCTACTCGCTGAGCCACAGGCGCCGCCCTGTGATGCTAATCTTAAAAGAAATCTTTTATAATTTTCAAAGTAATTTGAAGGTACAAGTCTGCTGAGTATCTATATAAAACATTGAAATTGTATGTTTAAGGACCGTGACACACAAAAGATCCAGTGGATAGATCGCTTTATAGAAGAACTTCGCACAAATGACAAATGGGTTATTCCTGCACTGAAACAAATTAGAGAAATTTGTAGTTTGTTTGGTGAAGCACCTCAAAATTTAAGGTAAGACATAAATTTCAACATTTTAAAATGTATTTTATTGAAAAGAAATAGCATGTCAATTTGTAAAAGCAGATCATGAAAGTTAGTGGGGTGAAAATACAGCTGAGCTAGGAAGGGTTTATTTGGAAGAAAAGAATCTGTATCTACCTCCTTTGTTTTACTGATAAGTAAGTCATAAGTAGTATGTATCAAGAGAAGACAGCCAGAAAGGGTTTATTTGGAAGAGAAGAATCTATTATATCTACCTCCTTTGTTTTGTTGATAAGGAAGCAAATCACATGTAATATGTATCAGAAACAAGATGGTAATATTGTCTTTGAGTTCTTCTTTCAGAATTATTACATTATTACATTTTCAGAAAGTATGTAAGGAAATCAATCTCATTCTTTATTTCATTTAATCTTTTCTGCTTTACTAACTTTGGAACATACTACGGAATAGTTTTCAAAATGTTACTCTATTTTAATGATTAATTTTTAAAGTTAATTTTAAAGATATTGCAAGGGTGTTTAAATGATAAAAGATGACAAGATAGTTTTAAAATATTTTTAAAATGTTTTTTTAACTAAATTTCTTTTTAATAGTTATCTTTATTCCTTCCTTGTTTTTAATAGTTATCTTTAAATATACTATCTTAGATGCCAAATTCTGGTTACTGAAATAATTTGTATTTTCTGGTAATAGAGTTTCAACTGATAACATGAAAAGGAAAAGTAATGTGGAGAGAAAGAGAGCAAGGTATAGTAGAAAGAATATTACTCACAGTGGAGTCAGGATTTGTAGGTATAAACCCTGTGTCACACCAGTTGTTTAATCTTGTAAAGATTCTGTTAAAAAGAATTATGTTTTCCTTATGTATAAGATTCAGTGATTGCCAAGAACCTTTACTGCTCTAGATTACTATGATTATGCCTAAGATAGAAGTAGAAAAGATCATACGTATGTTTTGATTTTAGCAGTTGAACTTTGTCTTACCCTCCCCCCCCCCCGGGAAAAAATAATATGAAATTGGAAAAACTATAAACATTGGGGAAAAATTCAAAAATAAGTCATATTAACAGTAATATTTTATTTCAGGGGCTCATTTTGAGTATGTTGTCCCACTGTATGTATGCCTTTTGACCTTTCTCAAGTAGTTCACATGCTGTCCCAAGGAACAGTGGCCCCATCTTCATTAAAATAGTGACTATGAAAATTGATTGGCTTTGATGACTGTAGCAAAACAGATTGGAAAGGAATTAGATGTCTTTTTGTTGACACTTACGGGCAAACTTGACTATATAAGGCCATAAACCAAATATCCTAGAACAGTCTCTGAATTGCTAATAAATAAAATGCTTACTAAAGGCATTTTCTTTGGTTAAATTTCTCACTAAAATTATAGCATAAATTTTAATGATGATGGTTTTGCAAAGAATGTTTCTGTTTTATAGTTCTTGAAATAATTATGTAACCTAATATGAGTCTTTTGGAATATTAGAGTGTAGGAGTAGAAATTAGTCATTGAAGTAGACTCCTATCTGATGAAGTTGAAGAATACTGATGCATGCTTTTCATGTAAAATAAGAATAATGGAGCAAATTGGATTATTTTTTGAGGAATTACTTTTAAGTTTGTTGATATTGTAATTAAATGGGCAAATAAAATTTTCAGTTTTTAAATTAGTCGCTAGGAATTTAGATAGTGTAAAGTCTTGATTACAACAGAGTTTAATTGCCTAATTATATTGTTAAGTTCTTCTCGTTTCAGTCAAACTCAGCGCAGTCCTCATGTATTTTATCGCCATGACTTAATCAATCAACTTCAGCACAATCATGCCCTAGTTACTTTGGTAGCAGAAAACCTTGCAACTTACATGGAAGGCATGAGACTGTATGCTAGAGGTATGTATTATAAGCTAAAATGGACTGTGGGAAATAATACTGATTTTTTTTTTTTTTCTTAAAGATACAGGGTAATTGGTTGTTTTACAAATTGTGTTCCTTTTATGGGCTTAAGATCCACTTTTACTCCCAAATCTTTTACAACCTAAACTTCAGGCCAACATTTCAAGGCTCTCCATTTAAGTGCTTGCCTTCCCCACTCTTCTTGTTAAAAATATTTTTCTTCCCTGCCTGGGGGGCTCTGCCTTCCTATATACTACAGCAGATGTTACACATACCTTATGAGGTATGTACTTGACTCATTTTCAACCTTTATTTCCTTAACCACCACCTTTAACTTTTCAGGAAAAATCATTTTGTGTAAATCTGTTCTTGAATATATTATAGTTCTCTTATAATTCAAAGTGCATGTTTTATAATGCCTCAGACATTATGAATTAAAAATTCACAAGAGTAGACATGAGAGGCTACAATCTGCATGTTTCTATTGACTTTCAGAGTGTGAAACTGTTTGAACGTGTTAGGATCAAGTTTCCTGGGATTTCAACAGACTGATTTTAAGTGCCTGCTGTATTCAGTACTCCTTTGCCCTCAGACAATTGTGTCAGAGTCTGTGTACTAGAGTTTATATGGCTTCTTAGTACATAATTCCTTCTTTGCTTTATGCCAAATTCATAGCCATTCCTCCAAAGAAAACACAGATGCCTTTGTAGGCTCAAATTTGTTCTCAGAGTCATAAATAAGAAAATTTTTTATTACCCTTAAACATATGGTAAGGACCACTCATTTAACATGTTATAGTAGGATCTGCAGTGGCTAATAGTGTATGTTAAAAATGAGGATGCTTGGCTCGGCGACCATGGCTCAACGGGCTAAGGCGCCAGCCACGTACACCTGAGCTGGCAGGTTCGAATCCAGCCCCCAGCCCGGGCCGCCAAACAACAATGACGGCTGCAACCAAAAAATGGCCGGGCGTTGTGGCGGGCGCCTGTAGTCCCAGCTGCTTGGGAGGCGGAGGCAGGAGAATCGCTTGAGCCCAGGAGTTGGAGGTTGCTGTGAGCTGTGATGCCATGGCACTCTATCCAGGGTGATAGCTTGAGGCTCTGTCTCAAAAAAAAAAAATGAAGATGTTTATAGGTTATGAGGTTTTTGCCTAACACTTGTATATATTCCCAAATAAAATTCAAATAAAAATTAAGTAACTCCTCAGGTACACCCCTACTGATTTGGGGCCAGTGGAATCCTTCTAGGCAATAGATTATACATAGAGCAGTGGTTCTCAACCTTCCAAATGCCGTGACCCTTTAATATAGTTCCTCATGTTGTGGTGACCCCCCCACCCATAAAATTATTTTCGTTGCTATTTCATAACTGTGATTTTGCTACTGTTAAGAATCGTAATGTAAATATCTGGTATGCAGGGTGGTCTTAGGCGACCCCTGTGAAAAAGTCGTTCGACCCCCAAAGGGGTTGCAACCCATAGGTTGAGAACCTCTGCTATAGAACTACACAACCAGTCTAAGCATCAGACAGTGATGTTAAATCATTCTAGTCCCAAGTTCCTTCTAAGCAGCATGACAGACGTAAGGCAGCATAGGCATGCAACCATGTGATTTACTTTCTTTACCAAAGACAACCAAAATCAATGAGAGAAATGAGGTTTGTATGTGGTACACCTAAACAACCATGGAACTTATATTCTTTAGCAAAGGCCACCAAAACCAATGAGAGAAATAAGAGGTTTATATGTAGTATTCCCAAGCATTTGGGTTCACTTTAACATAAATTAGACTTTTTGTTCTGATGTCGTCTCTTCCTTTGTGGTACAGAGTTGTCATAGTTGCCAGTACAGGCCTTCCTCCAAAATAGAGCCATATACAAATCATATATGCTTCAGTGCTAATTTTTATTTACCTCATTTGTGTGTGGTGGTTAATTACAGAGGCTGGGAACTGTGTCAGGGTGCTTAGGAGATAGTACATGGGCAGTTCAGTTTCACTAGAGCTTTCTGCTCCTTATTAGCCAAATTCTACATGAGTTATTGCCTCATCTCAATTTCCTGTCGGGAGAACATTTATATTCTTCAGTTTGTCTCCTTAAATTATCCGTATATCTATAAATTAAGAGATTAGCTATAATGACCTTGAGCAAGTTATTCTAGAACAGCAGTTCTCAACCTGTGGGTCGTGATGCACAGGAACTGTATTAAAGGCTCTCTGCACTAGGAAGGTTGAGAACCACTGTTTTAGAGCAAGGCCTGGCACATTGTAAGCACTTGATTTTTTGCTGTTAATGTTTTCCTCATTAACATCATAATGCCTTTCCTTTGTTCTAACTAACCTTGATAATTACAATACTGTTTTGATACTGATTAGTTTGTAGATACTAAAATATGGTGGGGAAATTTTTAAAGTTAGTAAAATTCTGTTTAAAAAAACTTCTCAACATTAAATCACTTCTGTGGCAATGTTATCTGCCAATATTTCTAAATTTGCAATTCTAAATGAAAGTATTGTTTTTGCCTCTATAATAAAAACGTTGCACGAATCCCATTAAGTATGAGACGTATTATCATCAGAATAACATTAGGTTTCCACAGTTCACTGATTCTTAATTTCTGATAACCCTTTTACCAGTATTATATGTCCTGCCCATATTTCATCCTTACTAGAATCTTTAGCTTTGAGGGGAAATAAAAGCATATCCTCAGTAGCATGGTTAGCTAATTCTACCTCCTACAAATGTTTTTTTATATCAAGGTATGAACTTAATTAAAATTCTTTGTAGTGTTTACTTACGTTGTAAGTATCTTCATCCATTAGTGCTTACCAAATCACTTTTTTTTAGAGACAGAGTCTCACTGTGTCGCCCTGGATAGAGTGATGTGGCGTCACAGCTCACAGCAACCTCCAGCTCTTGGACTTAGGCAATTCTCTTGCCTCAGCATCCCGAGTAGCTGGGACTACAGGCACCTGCCACAACACCCGGCCATTTTTTTTGCATTGTTCGGGGCTGGGTTCGAACCTGCCACCGTTGGTATATGCGTCTGGCACTTTATTCACTGAGCTACAGGCGCCACCCCCAAATCACCCTTTAAAAGTTTTTCATACACATAGGACATTGTATAAATCATCTTTCAATTTTTACTCAAGTTTTAGCTCATTGGTAGGGAATAGTCATTGTCCTAACTTGAACACTTATTGAAAATTTATCATTTTTTTCCTTGTTTCGAGATAGAGTTGGATGAATTACCTTCATTGTAGGTCACATTTTTGCATTATTTTTATTAAGGACTGCTGAGTGGTCACTATAAAAATTTTGAGACAGATTGTGTTATGGTCCATTATTTCACTTCCAAGAAACATAGTCGACAGCATGTTTTCTGATTAACTCATGAAGGTTTCAGTTTGCTCAGTTTATTGAGGGCTGGGAGGGCTTCATTTGTTTCTGAGCAGAGTTTACATTTCTTGATTTTTGTGTATCTCAAAAGTTACATAACAAGCCACATACTTTACTTTACTTCCTTCCAGTCTCTGTCATATAGCACTGATAGTTTTTAGGAATATTTTCCACAAACAATTTCTTCATGAATGTTCTCACAAACAGTGCTGTGTTACAATGCAGATCCTGGGCTAGACTTTCTCAGTAGCTATCATTTCTATACATTAGCTGTGAAATACTTTTAAGTCTATGTGGCTTCTTCGTGATTTTTTTTTTTAAAAAAAGCTACTATTATCCATTTCATAAACATTTTATACCTCCCTGGAGAAATAGCTATTTATAGGCCTGAAGCAGGGAAAGTAGAAGATGGTCCTTGAACATCTTATTCCAGAAAGTAAGAAGGTGCTTAAAGAAGTATACTGACAAATCAGAAGGATATAGGAGTTGTCTGTCACTGGCCGCAACTGAGTAAAATAATGAAAATAATTGAACGTATTGGATAAAATGTGAATATACTGACAGAGAAGTACCACCTAACAAATGAAATGCAAAGCATGTGATGAAAATAAACTAAGGGGCGCCCATAGCTCAGTGGGTAGGGCACCAGCTGCATACACCAAGGCTGTTTGAACCCAGCCCAGGCCTGCCAAAAACAATGACAACTATAGCCAACAACCACAAAATATCCGGGTGTTGTGGCGGGCGCCAAAACACCCAGCTAATCCCAGCTACTTGGGAGGCTGAGGCAAAAGAGTTTGAGGTTGCTGTGAGCTTGTGACGCCATGGCACTCTACTGAGGGTGACATAGTGAAACACTGTCTCAAGAAAAAAAAAGTTCAGCCATATTATCAAACAAATAACCAAGCAAATAGCATCAATGGGGAAAGGAATCAGTATCTAAGTTGCTGCAGTGTATCCAAAATGTCCAGATTTTGACAGAAAATGAGAGATACAAACACAGGCAGATGTGACCTATAGACTGATAAATTGCTTTTGAGGGGGCCCAAATGGTAAAAGTCTTGAACACAAAGACCTGAATTACAAATATGCCCATAGGACTGAAGGAAATGATGTCTAAAGAATTAAAATATGATGGCAGTGTCTAGTCTAAATAGAAAATACAAGTAGAGGAAAATTATTTTTTGATAAAAAGACCCCATGAAATTCTGGGCTTGAAAAGTATAATAACCAAAATGTAAAATTCACCACAGGGGCTCAATAGTCAATTTGAGCTGGTAGAAGAGTCAGTGAACTCAAAGGGTAAATCAGTGAAGATACACAATCCTGAAGAACAGAAGAAAAAGAAAAATGAACTGAATCTCTGGGAAGTGTGGGACACCATTATGCACACCAACATACATGTAATGGGAATACTAGAAGAAAGAAGGTGAGAGAAAAGGGGGCAGAAAAAGATAATATCACTGAAATTTTCCAAATTTGATTTTCCCCATCTGAGGACAATAACCTGTATGTCTGAGAAGCTCAAAAAATTCCAAGTGAGATAAATGCAGAGAGACCCAGAGTCAGACACATGATAGCCATGGAGAAAATCTTGAAGGTAGTAAGAGAAAAATGACTCCTTATGCACAGGGCAACAACAGTAAAAATTTATAGCTCACTTCTTACCAGAATGCTGGAGGCCAGAAGGTGGCAATAAGACAACATATACAAAGTGCTATGGTTTGGGGAGG
Organism: Perodicticus potto; assembly: GCA_963574655.1. Taxonomy (NCBI): domain Eukaryota; kingdom Metazoa; phylum Chordata; class Mammalia; order Primates; family Lorisidae; genus Perodicticus; species Perodicticus potto. The sequence goes on along the minus strand of CAUYRH010141697.1, from coordinate 14,669 downwards.
AACCTGACATCCAAGAGTCTTGCATTTAGCAAAGCTGCTTTTCAAAGACAAGGACCAATAAAGATACTCTTAGATCAAGACTGAGAGAATTGGTGCTCCCGGTATCAGCCAGCATGGAGGCAGAAAAGTCCTAGAAGGCAGCAAGAGAACAAGAGCCTCTGGAAGAGACTGACCAGAAAGTAGATAGAGGTGGAGGGTGGAGAAAGAGGAGTCTGAAGAAGCATTTCACGGCAGCAAGAAACAGGGAATTCTGGGAATCGTGTACTTAGGCCACATCTTGTGGTGCTACTAGTCCCTGTGGGTCTGTAACCTCAGCACCTACAGTGACAGTGAGGTTAGATGAGTTGTCTTTCAGACTGAGGACCAATTCATGAGACAAAAGAAGGTAGCAATGGTGACAGAGGAGGAAAACAGTCCTATAGAAAGAACTATATACTGAGGGCTGTGTGGAGTTCTATGACAAGTACATAGCTAATTGCATAGTGGCCAGTCTGCATAACATGCTTATAGGTGCCCATAGGCGTAGCCCCTTCCATTATGACTTACGGAATCTCAAGTATTTGCACTGTTTCACCTGGACCCACCTCTGAGTGTCTTGCCTTTGAGCGCCAGGTGTGCCAGTAGCACCTTAGAGCATAGCTTGCTCAGGCCAGGCGTGAGACTTCTTCAAAGTGTGGAGAAAGGACAATTACTTGCTGCCAACAGGGATCCTGCCTACCTGGATGGCTCCTGGGCATTTGTTAAACGTCCTACTGAGTAGGAGCTGAGGGTCTAGAAAGCAATCAGTGGGAGCTGGTCGTGAACAGGCCTTCTGATGCTCAAGACCAGGCATGCCCCAACCAAGATCCATGTTAGGATCTTTGGAGCCCCATCACCCACCCTAAACCTGGAGTGTGACCCTCCTTGGTCAAGAGTTTTCCGAGGGACAGAGGGGTCTCTTTCATCTCCTGGCATCGCCCTGCTTCCTGTCTGCCTCCAGACTAGAGTGATAATGACTCCCCAGGCAGATAGTTGTGTTTATCAGACTGGGTGAGAGCTCAGACTTGGAAATTTTGTAGGTTTCCCCTCTCCCCTAATTCCTATATATGCTTAGCTAAGTCACCTCATTCATATAGCATGATCATGACTACTGCAGATGGCTTGTTTAGTTTGACTTTTGGTTGCTTGCCTCCAGCTCATTGGGATCCCCTAAAAGTCCCACTTCTTGGCCCCAGAAAGTACCTTTATTTGCAACTAGAATGATAATGCCTTGTCCAGGCAGTCTTGTTCTATTTAGCAACTACAGGTAAGGGTAGCAGCAACATCCTTTTTATTTAGAAAAATGAATAGGTATAGGAATTAATGCAGTGGGACTGGGTTGGGAACCACTTTCCAAATGTGTTTATAGAAAAGAAAATGTATGTTTTTATATGTTTGTTTAGTTTCATGTTACAGGGTCATTGAATTAAGTTTCAACTTTGATTTCCTTGTGTTCCATTCACCTTCACTTCATTTCTTGGTCTTAGAGTTTCCCATTTACCCTGGACCTTTTTTTCCTATTTAATTTCTTCTCTCAGTTTATCTATCAGTTATCTAAGTCAGCATTTACTAAGCCACTATGTGAGAGAACAAATTGTTGATGGGTAATATTAGGTAGTCCTTGGCATTAAAACTCTTGTAGGCCACTAGAATAAGATAGATAGGCGTCATGGTACATGCATATATAAGCGGTGGAGTGGAGGCTATGGCAGGACATGGAGTGCTTTCATCGTGAATTTGATTTCATGGTCAAAGTCTTTAAGAATGGGTCAGTCTTGGCTTGGCGCCTGTGGCTCAAGTGGCTAAGGCACCAGCCGCATACACCTGAGCTGGCAGGTTTGAATCCAGCCCAAGCCCGCCAGACAATGACAGCTGCAACCAAAAGATAGCCGGGCATTGTGGCCGGCGCCTGTAGTCCCAGCTACTTGGGAGGCTGAGGCAGGAGAATTGCTTGAGCCCAGGAGTTGGAGGTTGCTGTGAGTTGTGATGCCACAGCACGTTACCCAGGGCGACAGCTTGAGGCTCTTCTGTCTCAAAAAAAAGAAAAGAATGGGTCAGTCTTTACCAAGGTTTCTAGGTCATTCCTGGACTGTGACAGCAAATTCTGAAAGAGCCTAGTGTGTTTCTAAAATTGCAAACATTGCTTCATGGATGAAGTGTTGACTAGGAACCATCGTAAAGGTGGGCAAAGCCTGGGAGGGAAGTCAGGAACAAATACCTCTCGTGTGTACTTATATGTGTTGGGGCTTAAACAAAGGAGAGTTTAGAAATGGGCATTCACAGCAGCCCTGTAAGCTTCAGAGAATCAGTGTGAATTACTAAGAGGAACTAAAGTCTGGGTGTCAGAATAAACTAGATTTTAGTTTAAAATCTAAACTATGCCATGTAGATTAAAACTATGTTTATTATCCAGGCTGTTAAGTAAGAAATAGAGTATGATTATGATTATTTGGTTTTTGTTTGTTTTGAGACATAATCTCTCTCTGTTGCCCTAGGCTAGAGTGCTGTGGCATCAGCCTAACTCATAGCGACCTCAGACACCTGGGTTCAAGCGGTCCTCCTGTCTCTTAAGTAGCTGGGACTATAGGCATGTGCCTCTATGGCTGGACAGTGTGTCCGTTTTTAGTAAAGATGGGGTCTCACTCATGCTCAGGCTGGTCTTAAACTCCTGAGCTCAAGAGATCTTCCTGCTTTGGCCTCCCAGAGTGCTAGGATTATAGGCGTGAGCCACTACACCTGGTTATTTGGGTTTTGCTTGTGCTTTTAGTTTTCGGGGTTTTTTTCCCTCCTTGGTGTGCTGATCCATGTGTTTTTTTGGGTTGGAGTGGATTTATCTACTTCTTTAGCTGTAGTGTATCCTAGCCACATTATTTTAATTTGATAGGTGCACTTTCAATAAAAATGTCCATATAGTTCAAAAAAAAAAAAAAGAGTTCATTGCTCTCAAACTTGTCTTACCAAAAATCCTAAAGGAAGTGGTAGTTAGGCCAAAAAGCAAGTGACTTCAGTGATTCCAATCTGCAGAAAAAAAGAAATGGAAAACTTGAACAGTAAACCAACTAGACCTAACAGACATTTATAGAACACTGCACTGAACAGTAATAGAAGATGCCAAAGCAACATGATCATCTCAGTAGATGAAGAAAAAGTGTTTGTCCAAATCAAAGATTTTCATTATATAAACACTCAACAAACTAGCGATGATAGAGGGGAACTTTGTCAGCCTCTTCTAAGAGCATGTCAAAAAACATTGTACTACTTAATAGTAAAAGACTGATTGCTTCCTCTCTGGGATCAGGAGTGAGACAAGAATGTTCACTTTAGCCATTTCTACTCAAAGTTCTAGTCAGGGTAACTAGCTAAGTGAGAAAAAGAGGTAAAAGGCATCCAAATTGGAAAGGGAGAATTAAAATTCTATTTGCAAATAACACCATCTTATGTGCAGAAAATCCCAGTTAATTCACTAAAAAGATTGCAGGGGGCAGTGCCTGTGGTTCAGTGGATAGGGCACTGACCCCATGTACCAAGGGGTGGCGGGTTCAAACCCAACTCCAGCCAAACTGAAACAACAACAACAAAAAAATGGCCAGGCACTGTGGCGGGTGCCTATAGTCCCGGCTACTTGGGAGGCTGAGGCAAGAGAATTGCCTAAGCGTAGGAGTTAGAGGTTGCTTTGATGCCATGGCACTCTACCGAGGGCGATAAAGTGAGACTCTGTCTTTAAAAAAATAAATAAAAAACAAAAAGATTGCTTAAAACAAAATTAATAGTCAAAAATAAATTTTATTTCAATATACTAGCAATGAACAACCTAAAAATAAAAAGTTAAGAAAACAGTTCCACTTATAGTAGCATCAAAAAGCATTTGAACAAAAGACGTCCATGGAATGGAAAACTTCATGTCGTTAAGATGACAGTACTCTCCCAACTTGATTGCAGATTCATTCAACACAATTCTGTAAAACCCAGCTTCCCCTCCACCCCCCTGCAGAATTTGACAAAGCTGATACAGAAATGAAAAGGACTTGAGTAGGCAAAACAGTCTTGATGAAAATCAAAGTTGAAAGAATTGGATTCCCTACCTCATATGATATGTAAAAAATTAACTCAAAATGGATCCTGGACCTTTATTAAAGTGACATCTGAAAGTGTAAAACTCTCAGAAGAAAACAGGAATAAATCTTGATCTTCATGGCTTTGGGTCAGGGAAAGCAATTGCGGTCAGGTCATAAAAGTGGGGAAGTGAGGTGGTAAACTGGGATATATCAAATTTAAAATTTGTTTCTTGATACCATAAGGAAAATGAAGAGACAACCTAAAAAGGGAGGAAATGATTATATATCTGATAAGAGACTTGTATTCAGAATATATAAAAAATTCTTAGAACAGATTTGAATAGAAATTGCTCTAAAAAGGTATATACAAATGTCCCAAAAGGACTTGAAAAGATGCTCAGCATCACCATTAAGGAAATGCAAATCAAAACCATAGTGAGATTCACTGCTTCACACCTGTTAGGATGACGAGAGAACACCAAGTGTTGATAAAGATTTGAAGGAATTGGGGCCTTCAGATATCTTTGTGGGATTGTAAAGTGGTGTAGCCACTTGCAAAATGTTAAATGTAGAATTTATATGTGACTCATTCCTAATTTCATACGCAAGTGAAAGAGAAACATAAATCCACACATAAAACTTGTACATGAGTGTTTGTAACAGCCAAACAGTGGAAACAACTGTTTGTCAATTGAATGAATAAATGTCTACCCATACACTGAGATACTATTTAGCAGTTAAAAAGAATGTTATGAGTGGATCTTAAAACCTACTGGTGGGGGGGGAAGCCAGTCAGAAAAGACCATGATTCCATTTATACGAAATGTCTAAACAGACTTAAGGCTAGAAGAAGGTTAGAATGGAGAATGATTTATATATCTTTTTTTTTTGAGGTGACAAAAAATGATGTAGACATATCGCGATAGCAGTTACACAATTCTGGTAAAAATAAAATTGTGTGCTTCTAATAGATAGATTTTATGGTTAACCATTTAATTATGTCTCAGCAAAGTGTTTTTGTTTTGTTTTGTTTTTTGGTAGAGACAGAGTCTCACTTTATCACCCTTGGTAGAGTGCTGTGGCATCACACTGCTCACAGCAACCTCCAGCTCCTGGGCTTAGGCGATTCTCTTGTCTCAGGCTCCTGAGTAGCTGGGACTACAGGCACCCGCCACAACGCCCAGCTGTTTTTTTTGTTGCAGTCTGGCCGGGGCTGGGTTTGAACCCGCCACCCTCGGTATATCGGGCCGGCGACCTACCCACTGAGCCACAGGTGCCACCCCTCGCAGATCTTTTTTTAAGTGAACTTTTTTATAATGAATTCTGAAATGGATGGTAGGAAACTTCCTGTTTATGGTGGCAAAAACCAATTTATGTTAGTGTCAGCCATGATTCACCAACTCTTCCTACCCATTTTGATAGACACCTGGGTTAACAGTATGTCCTACTGTTCCCGGTGGGATAACTGCCAACTAGACAACGTAAGTTAAAAATGGATCATGCTTCTAATCTAACTGCTAACAAATTTAAGTATTTGTTTTGAACAGATGTTTACACTGTAAATTACTAATCTTGGGATTTTTTGTTTTGACATCCTGGAAGCTTCTCTATACTGAAAGGCCCCTTCATTTGTTTATTATTTAGGTATCACTGAATGTTTGCAAAGTTCTACTTTTTTTTTTTTTTTAGGGTGCCAGTTCTTGGTAAAGTGTTGGTGTGTAAATTTAAAATAGGGTGGGTGAGTTGCTAAAACTAGTAAGGTTTGATAAACAAGCTGTTCAACATAATTTCAAAGTATCTTCCCACAAATTACTTAAGAAGAGAAAAATAGTAACTTTTCAATGGAGAAACCTGGTAGAAACCACCTTGAACAAATTTAGCATTATGTGTATTTCCATGAAGTGATGTGATATGCCTACTGATGATGATATACTGAGGAGGACATAGTGTCACAACTGTGTTATTCTTTACCAAAATGTATAGCCTGAATCTAATTATCATAGACACTTGTATTGAGTGACATTGATCAAAATTGGTTTCTGGTTTTCTCAAAAGTCAAGAAACTCAAAAGGATGATAAATTCTCCAGATTAAAGAATAAAAGTCATGACAACTAAGTGCAACATGTATTTAATCTTGAACTTGGAGGAAAGGTGTGAAAAGACATTTTTGGGAGAAAAAGTTGAAATTTACAACACTTTAATATGGACCATAAAGATTCTCCAAGGGGATGGAGGTGGATATTGACAATGTCTGGAGCTATTTCTGGTTGTCTTACCTGAGGATTGAAGATGAAGAGGATGCTGCTAGAATCTAGTTTAATAGAGACTTGGGATGTTATGAAACATTTCACACTGCACAGGACAGTCTTGGCACAACAAAGAGTCATCCGGCTCAAAATGTCAATAGTATTTCAGTTGAGAAGCTTTGGGTTAGGTAATAGTATTGTGGCAGTATTAGTTGCCTTGTTGTTCAAGGGTAAAGGGACATGTCTCCAAGTCTCAGATGGTTTAGAATTTATGAATGTGACAACTGATGAAACAAATGGAGCAACATGTAAAAAACTGGTGAATATGGGGAAAGATTATAAGGGAATTCTTACCAAACTTGATTTGCTGTCTAGTTATTAACAAAATATCTTGAGAAGTAGAGCTTCAAGTCCTAAAACCCCATGAAGTTTACTTTCATGGAAGTAGACATAATGTGTTTAGGGCTGTTGGCAGGTGCTAATACGCATAGAATAGAAAGCAGTTGGCCATAATACATGGGGCTGCTTTCTTCACTAAAGCATCAAAAACAAGTGTTTCCAAATATCTAAGAGTCCCATCTTACAACATGTCAACATTTGTTCATAGAAGAAACCTCAATGTTTTTGAAGACTGATAACCTGTACTATTTACAAAGGGGAATTGGAATTCCTTTGCAATAGGGCACACATTCCCTAATGTTCAGGATCTGTTATGGAAATATCAGTTGCTGAAGGGAAATGACACACAGTAGATATTCATAACATGGTAATGGGGACAATGATGGAAGTTGGTCATGTATTTAAATAGCATTTTAATACTATTAAATTAACCCAGGTGTTTATAATACTACATTTAATACCCTCTTTCCTAGGCATAAAGAAGGGGTGTGTGCAGGTAGTTTCTTTTTTATACCAGTATTTTTTTCTCCATGAAAAATTAATAGGAAATTAAGAAAAAGTTTTGTCTTTTTTTGCGTGTCAGTCTTGCTTTGTCACCCTACTGGTTGTAGCCACAGCAACCTCAAACTCATTGGCTCAAAATGTCCTCCTGCTTCAGTCTCCAGAGTACTTGGAACTGCAGGCACTCACCACTATGCTGGGCTAAGTTTTCTATTCTTAGTAGAGAGGTACTCTCACTCTTGCTCATGCTGGTCTTGAACTCCTGAGCTAAAGCTATCCACCCACCTCATCCTCCCAGAGTACTGGGATTACAGGCATGAGTCATCACACCTGACCTTAAAGAGTTATTTTTGATAACACATTTAACAGGTCATTTTCTTAATTTAAAAGGAAAGTATTTTTGTGGGAAAAATAAATGAGTAGAAACCACCAAATTTATTACAATATATTTTAGATTGTCTTTTAATGATAAACAATGACTTTCTAACTGACTTGACTTCTTCAGTTGAAGTCAGTGGTGCTGTGAGTATCCATGTGTTTAATGCATCATTTTTCTCAATTTGCAGACCATGAAGGCTATGACCCACAAACTGTGAGGCTGGGAAGTAGATACAGTCATGTTCAAGAAGTCCAGGAACGTCTTAACTTCCTTAGGTTTGTTTTTTATAATTAGTATTGCTCTTTGAGACACAGATAAGGAATGCAGAGTGGATATGCTATATAGCTAAGTGAGGTCTTTTGTTTTCATGCATAAGAATAGTTACCTAAGAATCACACATTTCCTTGTGCTCCTTACTGAATACTTTAAAATTTCTTGGCTGAGTTTTAAAACTTTCTTCCTTGGAATATCTGAAGAGAATAATACATTTTAAACTACAAGGTTGTTTCTTCATAGTTGTTTATGCTGAAAATGTTTATTTAAAAAGACCAATGTCCATATTTTGATACAATCAGCTGGAGAACTATATTGACCTTAAGGATAGACACTAAGGCAGTGGGAACAAAAGGCTGTTGAACCAGAACCCAAAAGAATGATTTGAGTTCTCTGGTGCCTTCTTTATCCTAACAGTGTCTAAAAAAGGCAGTATGAAGTGTGCTGTTATCACTTCTGATGGGCGTGAAGGAAAGAGATCTATTCCATCAAATTAAAGTGAAACGTAGTCCAAGGCAGAATTTCTTCTGTGATATTTAAATATATTTTCTTCTGTGCACTTAAAGATTTGAAAAATGGGGCGATGCCTATGGCTCAGTGAGTAATGGTGCTGGCCCCATATACCGAGGGTGGCAGGTTCAGACCTGGCCCCAGCCAAACTGCAACAAAAAAATAGCTAGGTGTTGTGGCGGGCGCCTATAGTCCCAGCTACTCGGGAGGCTGAGGCAAGAGAATCGCCTAAGCCTAGGAGTTGGAGGTTGCTGTGAGCTGTGACACCACGGCACTCTACCAAAGGCAATTAAAGTGAGATTCTGTCTCTAAAAAAATAAATAAAATAGAGATTTGAAAAATGTAATATAAGAGGGACTCTACCTAACAAACGCAAACATGTAACCTAATTCTTTGTACCCTCAAATTAACTGAAGTAATAAAAAAACAAAAATTTGGAAAATAGCTTTGTGAAAAAAATTAAAAAATTTTCATGTAGCAGAAGATCTTATTCAGATTATAAGTATGCTAATGGAAATGCCCAGATTATCAATACTTCATAAAAATCTATTCCATTTGTTATTTTGATACACATGCTGGGGAGTTTTCTGCTGGACTGTGTTAATTTCAGACTTCTATTTATTAAACTCTGTGCTTATTATTGGGAAAAAATTTAGTTACATAATTTTGAAAAAAACGCCATCCACCAGATTTTAAGAAATTTGGCATTTGTTTTAAAGTAAAATCTTTTTTACTGTGTGTTTTGATTTTCCACTACCTAAGTAAGAGGATCAGCCTCTCAACATTGAGAATCATTGCCATAATGAGCCATTGTTACCGATGACCATGTGTCATATCCCTTCTAGGTTTATTAGAACAGAAAAGAGGTTGCAACCCCTTTTGGCAGATTAAAGTTTAGAGTCAGAGAACCTATAATAGTCCTTACACTGTTTAGCATCTATCTGTGTGAATTAACTCAAGGGAAGGGAACCTAATTCTGATGCCTACTGTGTATTTGGTCTGTGTCCAACAATTGATGTTTACTCCTCAATGGCAATCCATGAGTCAAACGTTTTCCCTATTTGTTCAGTGAGAAGACAAGATTCAGATGGCTTAAAGTAGTTTGTTTGATATCTCATAGTATGTGATGGAATTGCATTACTCAACCAGTTTTATCTGATTTAAGTTTATGCTGCTCCAATTAGACCAATAATTTTTCAAACTTACCTCTAGGAGACTAGGGCTTCTTAGTTTCCTGAAGATTTTTAAACAAGCAGTGGGAAGATTCATCCTCATTAGTTTTTCTTTCCCAACAACTAGAGTAGCTCTGTATTAAGAATTTTATACATTAGATTTCCAAATTGGATTTTCATTTAAAGAAAGATTTCTTCTACTATCTTTTTAAAAATGAAAAAAATGAAAAGTTAACCAGTTTTAACTCATCAATATGAATGGATTAGTTATCTGTGAAAGACACTTAATTGATTTTTTACAATTTTTTTCCAACACGTGGAACCAAAGTGAAAGTGGCTTGATTCATTTTCCAATGATAACATATAAGCAAAATGCTAAAGTTTTTTATTTTAATTTTTTTTTTTTTTTTGTAGTTTTTGGTTGGAGCCAGGTTTGAACCTACCACCTCTGGTATGTGGAGCCAGCGCCTTACTCCTTGAGCCACAGGCGCCGCCCCAGTTTTTTATTTTAAATTCAAATAACCTGTTAAAAATGTTTTCAGAATCACTGGTTTGAAAGAGTAAATGGTTAGAGTTCAGGGAACGAGTCCTTTATTCATAATCAGCTTAATAATAGCCTTGTTCCAGGCACATAGTAGGTTCCCAATATATGCTTGTTGAATGAATTATTATCTAGTGTTTTTTAGTATCAGATAAAAGTTGAGAAATAGGTTCTTTTGAAAGAACTAACACCTTTTATCTGTAGATAAAATATAATTATGATAAATGTATTATTTCATAGGTATACAGATAGGTTGCCTTTCAGGATAAAAATTAAATCTAATTTCCAATTTTTTTGTTTTTCCAAGATTTTTATTGAAGGATGGCCAACTGTGGCTATGTGCTCCTCAGGCAAAACAAATATGGAAATGCTTAGCTGAGAATGCAGTTTACCTTTGTGATCGTGAAGCCTGTTTTAAGTGGTATTCCAAATTGATGGGGGATGAACCAGACTTAGATCCTGATATTAATAAGGACTTCTTTGAAAGTAATGTGCTTCAGCTTGATCCTTCCCTATTAACTGAAAATGGAATGAAATGTTTTGAGCGATTCTTCAAAGCTGTGAATTGTCGAGAAGGAAAACTAGTAGCAAAAAGGCGAGCCTATATGATGGATGATTTGGAGTTAATAGGATTAGATTACCTTTGGAGGGTAAGTCAAAAGTAGGAACTCTGTGTCTGATGTAGTTTTTCAAATAAGGAACTACAATCTTGCATATAAATTATGTATTCTCTAATGCTTGTCCCAAAAGTCTGGAATAGTAATTATTCATCTTTATCTTCTTCTTAATGTCATTTGTCACAGAGTTTTTTTCTTCTTTTTCCTTCTCCCTCGCTCTCTTGTCACTGATGTTCCCGTTGTCTCAGCTTAGAATCTTTGTGCTCCAGATGTGTTTAGAAGTACGATAATCATACAAATCTTTCATGCATCTTCTATGGAAGTTAATGTATCTCCTCTCTCCCATTTTCATTCAGCGTAGATCTGTTTCCTCTTTCAGTGTTCTAACACTGAAATAGAGGACAGAAAAAAAGACCTTTATTTAGGTATTTAGATTATAAGTGTGTACTTCATTGGCACTGTTCAACTTGTGATATTTTTAAATACTAAGGAATAAAATATCGAATTAAGGCTAATCTTTCCATCTTTATACTATTAATATATTATTTCTAGTTTTAAAAGTCGGAGACAGGGTTTTCACTCTGTCTTTCAGGTTAGAGTGCAGATGCATCATAACTCACTGTAACCTCAAATTCTTGGGCTTAAGTGATCCTCCTGCCTCAGCCTCCCAAGTAGCTGGGACTATAGGCACATGTCACCACAACAATCTAATTTTTCTACCTTTTGTAGAGACAGTGTGTCACTTTTGCACAGGCTGGGATTTTCAACATTTTTGAGAGCAGAAACCTATCTTAAACATCAAAATATTAGGAATACTACAAAAAGTAAACCTAATTGGCTCGGCTTAAGCGGCTAAGAGGCCAGCCACATACATCAGAGCTGGCGGGTTCGAAGCCAGCCCGGGCCTGCCAAACAACAGGGACAACTACAACCAAAAAGTAGCCAGGCGTCGTGGCGGGTGCCTGTAGTCCCAGCTACTTGGGAGGCTGAGGCAAGAGAATCACTTAAGCCCAGGAGTTGGAGGTTGCTGTGAGCTATGATGACACAGCACTCTACCTAGGATGGCAGCTTGAGGATCTGTCTCAAAAAAATAAAAAAGTAAACCTAATTGAACAAGGAAAAATTGTGTTTTCCTTGGTTTCCCCATGCTTCATTCCCTTCCCTGTCTTCAACCATTTTATAGGAGTCAGCCTTAAAACACCTTCTCAAAGTGCTAGGGTTCTGAACATAGTTTGAAAACCACTAATGTAATTAGTTGAGTAGTAAAGATTTTTCAAAACTGAGGATGTAGAAGGAGGGTTGTCCTTTATGCTAAACTGTGTTCATATAATTTCTTAGCATCTTTTCAACTAATTTGAATTTTTCCTTGAATGCTTCACAAGTTTACAACTTTATGAAGATGTTAAATTGCAGGGTTAAATAATACTAGTCAAAGCATATTTTGTCCTTAGTAAAAGTCTTTCATTTGTAAAGTTTGCTTTATTCAAAGATTTGTACTTTGCATTTATTATCATTTCTTTTGGTGTGTTTTTTCTCACTTAATTTTGCTTGATTTACTTGATTGTCAGTGTCAACTTAATATTAAATTATTGAATTTAAATAATTGAATTTGAGTAGTTATTGAATTAAAATATTGAACCCTAACCCTTACAACATCAACTTAATATTAAATTATTGAATAGTGTATTAAATAACTGAGTATATGGTTTGAATTTAGATGCTCAATTAAAATATTTTTTGAAAGGGATTAATACTTTAATCTTCTTGACCCTAGGTCGTGATTCAGAGTAATGATGATATTGCTAGCAGAGCTATAGATCTTCTTAAAGAGATATATACAAACCTTGGTCCAAGGCTACAGGTCAATCAGGTAAGTAAAAAATTGAATCTATATTTCTATTACACAAAATACAATCTAAATGAATCTTGCCTTGCTAATTATTTGAAGTGATTAGGGTTATTTTGAATATAACTATTACATGTTGAAATGCCAAAGAGAGTCTCCGGAATTGTGTTGAAACTAACACTCAATACTGAAGTTCATTTATGACTGTCTAGTTTATATTTGTTCACTTATGTAATACTAGTTTCCTTTTAAGAAATAAAATGTATTTTATCATCAATGTTGACTCTGCTTTAGTATGACTCATTGAGTGCTGCCTTTAAATTAGCCATTTGCTATCTTTATAATTAATTTTTACATTTCATACACAATTTAAACTGTCTTTTTATGGCCCATTATTTGTAGGTGGTGATCCATGAAGACTTCATTCAGTCTTGCTTTGATCGCTTGAAAGCCTCCTATGACACACTGTGTGTTTTGGATGGTGACAAAGACAGTATTAATTGTGCAAGACAGGAAGCTGTTAGAATGGTTCGAGTATTAACTGTCTTAAGAGAATATATAAATGAATGTGACAGTGATTATCATGAGGAAAGAACAATTCTACCTATGTCAAGGTTTGTGAATAACTGATTCTTAATTATTTGGTATTTTCCTAGCCATTTGGCAAATTAATGATGATGGACAGTTAAAAGGAGAGAGAGGAATTTTTTAAACATTAATATCTGGGCGGCGCCTGTGGCTCAGTGGGTAGAGCACCAGTCCCATATGCCGAGAGTAGCGGGTTTGAACCTGACCCCGGCCAAACTGCAACAAGAAATAGCCAGGCATGGTGGCGGGTGAGGCAAGAGAATCGCCTAAGCCCCGGAGTTGGAGGTTGCTGTAAGCTGTGACGCCACAGTACTGTATCAAGGGCAATAAAGTGAGACAGAGTCTCACTAAAAAAAAAAAAATTAATATCTATTAAAAACATTTGCATCTTAAGGAATCTTTTTATTTTTATTTATTTATCTTTCAGAGTATCACTTTGTCATCCTAGGTAGAGTGCTGTGGCATTATAGCTCACAATAAGCTCAAACTCCTGGGCTTAAGCAATTCTCTCATCTCAGCCTCCAAAGTAGCTGGGATTGCAGGCGCCTGCCACAATGCCTAGCTATTTTATTTTAGTTTTATTTTATTTATTTTATTTTGTTTATTTCATTTTATTTATTTTTTGTTTAGCAGACCCAGGCCAGGTTCAAACCCACAGCCCACAGCACGTGGCCGGCCCCCTAACCACAGAGCTACAGGTGCCCAGCCTGGAATCTTTTTTTAAATAGTTGACCTTCTCATCACCCCTCCCAATTTGGTTTTATTTTGTTACATTTGGGTTTTGATAATGCTTTCTCATTTAAAGTTCAGTTTCTTCTTTTTATGTTTGCCACTGACGTTACTGCCCTTTAAGTACTGAACTCATATTTTGCATTTGAAGTATTATTTTGATGCCATTCATTTAGATTGTTAAAAAGAATAGGTTGGTGGGGCCCAGCACCATGGCACATGCCTCACATCCTAGCACTCTGGGAGGCTGGGGTGGGTGGATCGCCTGAGCCTCATGAGTTGGAAACCAGCCTGAGCCAGAGCGAGACCTCATCTCTAAAAATAGATGGATGTTGTGGCGGGTGTCCGTAGTCCCAGCTACTTGGGAGGCTGAGGCAAGAGAATCGCGTAAGCCCAAGAGTTGGAGGTTTTGAGGTTGTTGTGAGCTGTGATACTCTACCAAGGGTGACAAAGTGAGACTCTGTCTCAGGGAAAAAAAAAAGAATAGGTTGGAAAGTACTTGGAAAAAAACTCTTAAAACCTACCATGACAGATTGTCAGTATAGCAAAAAGCATTTTTAAGTGGTCTTGTGTTAACCTTTATCTTACCATTTAGTAATTAAATTGGTATTTATAGTTTAGGAATGTTTATAGGGTGAGCTCCATCAGTTTCATTTTTTTTTTTTTTTTTTTTTTTTTTGAGACAGAGCCTCAAGCTGTCACCCTGGATAGAGTGCTGTGGCATCACAGCTCACAGCAACCTCCAATTCCTGGGCTCAAGCGAGTCTCTTGCCTCTGCCTCCCAAGTAGCTGGG
>CAUYRH010141695.1:0-11472 GCA_963574655.1 Perodicticus potto | reverse complement strand
ATACCATAGAATATTACACAGCCTTAAAGAAAGATGGAGGCTTTATCTCTTTCATGTTTTCATGGATGGAGCTGGAACATAGTCTTCTTAGCAAAGTATCTCAAGAATGGAAGAAAAAGTATACAATGTACTCAGCCCTACTATAAAAGCTAATTTATAGCTTTCTTATGAAGGGTATAACCCAACTATAGCACAAGAATATGGGGAAAGGGGCAAGGGAGGGGAGGAGAGGAGTGAGGTTGGGGTGGAGGGAGGGTAATTGGTCGGACCACACTTACAGTGCATCTTAGAAGGGTACAGGCGAACCTTACTAAATGCAGAATACAAATGTCTTCATATAATAACTGAGAAAATGACAGGAAGGCTATGTTAATCAGGTTGATGAAAATAGTTTAGACTATATATGAAACCAGCACATTGTACCCCTTGATTGCAATATTGTACACAGCTATGATTTAATAATAAAGACAATAAAAAAATACAGATTGAAATAGAATACAAGAGATTAGAAAAATAATAGTAATAATGAAAGCATATAAAGAAAATTGATAGAAAAATTACATGAGATGTAGAAAAAAACCTTACCTGTTGTTTGAGAAATGTATGTAGGAAAGATAAGAAAAGTAAAAAAAAGTCTACAAAAAGATAGAAAAATATAGAGAAATTGAAAAGAAAGAAAAATAAAAAGGGTGGTGAAACCATTGCAAAAATTGAGCCCTTTCTATTAAAGAAAAGAAAGAGGAAAAAATAAAAATGTAACAAAACAAAGCAAAAGAAAACAAAGAAAAACTTAAGGGGAAGAAAAATAAAAAAGAAAGAACAAAAGGAACAGAAAACCATAGCCATAATGGAGCCCTTACTATTGAAGGAAGTGAAAATGAGAATATAAAAATACAACTTCAAGCAAAAAACAAACAAAAACTAAAGGAAAATTGAAAAAGGGGAAAAAGTATCTTTACATACATCATATATTTGTGTATATACATTATACACACACACTCATACACTAAAATATATATATTGCTTGGACAACAGATGTTGTGGGATTAGGTGACTGTAATCATGCTGCTGATTCTTATGTATAAGATGGAGGTTGGAAGCCACATCTAGTTGCTGAGGAAACCTGGTTCTGTCTTTCTGATTTATTTCTCTTCAGTCCCTACAGAGTTGGGACAGAGACATGCTTTTACCTGTCCAAACGGTTCTCCTTGCCCAAAAAGTGTCTTTCCTGGAGGAGCAAGATCCACCCAAGTCCTCCCAAGGTTGGCTGCACAGCTCAGCGGGGGATCTGGAATTGACCTTGCACTAGTTTTTTGCAGGCTGTTCCTCTTGGGCATCCCTTCCACAATGGGAGAGCCCTGTTAGTGACTGAATGATGAGAGCTCCTCCCCGCCTGCCTGGTGGCTCAATCCTGGATGCTGGGTACTGTTCAAGATTACTCCCTTGCTTAAGCTCTCCCAAGGTAGCTCTGGTGAGTCCAAGAAAACCTATAAAACAGATCTTTTCCAGTCCACAACCAGGGTACTGGCTGGCCTCTGCCAGTGTCCAAGCGCTCACCTTCTATACCAGTCTTCCACTACTCTTGATCTCCTTGTTGTCTTCTGGTGTCCCCTGCTGTTCCTCTGTGCCCCAGAAATGATGTTTCTTGGCAGGAGTTCTATCTCCTTTGCCTTGCCACTAGCAGCTGCTAAAGAGATGCCTCTAGTCTGAAGTCTTGCTCCCCTGCCCCATTTTCACATGGTTATTGGTGATTTTTCTGTCTTCTCTTGAACAGCTTCTCTTTATGTCTTTGCTCACTTTTTAATGGTGTTGATTAATTTTCTTATGCTGATTTGCTACAGTTCTTTGTAGATTATTATTATTATTGGCCTTTTATTGGATATACAGCTTGCACATATTTTCTACCATTCTGTATCTTGTCTCTTTGCTCTGGTGATTATTTCCTTGGCTGTGCAGAAGATTTCAATTTTCAATTCCCATTTATTAATTTTTGTTTTTGCCATGATTGACATTGGAATATTCTTCATAAATTCTCTGCCTAGGCCATTATCTAGAAGAGTTTTTCCAACATTTTATTTTAGAATTCTTAACATTTCAGGCATTACATTTAATCTTTATCCATCTTGAATTAATTTTTTGTTAATAGTGAGAGATATGGATACTGTTTTATTCTTCTGCATGTGGCTATCCAATTTTCCCAACATCATTTATTAAATAAGGCATCATTTCCCTAGTGTATATTTTGTGTGCTTTGTGAAATATCAGTTGGCTGTATGTGGTTGGTCTTATATCTGGATTTTCTGTTCTGTTCCATTGGTCTATGTGTCTATTGTTGTGCCAATACCATGCTGTTTGAAGTACTATGGCCTTGTAATATAGTTTGAAGTCTGATAATGTGATGAATCCAGATTTCTTCTTTTTGCTTAATATTGATTTGACCACTCAGACTATTTTCTGGTTCCAAATTAAGCATAGGATTATTTTTCTAGATCTGTGAAACATAAATTTAAAATTTTGTGGGGATTGCATTCAATCTGTGTATCATTTTAGGTAGTGTGGACATTTTAACCATGTTGATTCTATAGATCTATGAGCACAATGAGCATGGTGTTTTTCAATTTGTTCATGTCATCTGCAATTTGTTTCCTTTGTGTTTCATAGTTCTCTTTGGAGAGATCTTTCACTTCCTTGGTTTAGTACATTCCTGGGTATTTTATTTTCTTTGTTGCTATTATGTATGATATCATGTCCTTGATTTGACTCTGAGCTTGACTACTTTTTGAAAGTTTACTCATCTGTGTACATTGATCTTGTAACCTGAGTATTTCCTGAATTAATCAATCAATCCCAGGAGTCTCTTGATGGAGTCTTTTGGAGTATTTTAGATATAAGATCATAGCTGCAAAAAGCAACTGTTTTACCTTCTCTTTCACAATGTGGATACGTGACATGGATACCCTTAATTTCTTTCTCTTGCCTGATTGCTCTGGCTAGGACTTCTAGCATTATGTTAATAGAGTGGTGACAGTGGACATACTTATCTAGTTCTAGTTCTTACTGGGGATATTTTTAACTTTTCACCTTTCAGTATGTTATTGGCTGTGGGTGTGTTATATATTGCTTTTATAATTTTAAGATATGTTCTTTCTTTGCCTAGTTTTTTGATGGTTTTTAATCACAAATATGTATTTATTTTTTCAAATATTTTTGTGCATCTATTGAAATGTTCATATAGTCTTTGCTTCTGTTTATGTGTTTAATCACATTTATTGATTTATATATGTTGAACTACTCTTGCATCCCTTGGATGAAGCCTACTTGGTGAGGGTGGATTATTATTATTATTATTATTATTGATGTGTTAATGAATTCAGCTTGGTAGTATTTTATTGAGGATTTCTTGCATTTGTATTCCAATGGATATTGGTCTATAGTTTTATTTTGTTGTTGTGTCCTTTTTTGACTTTGCTGTCACAGTGATACTGGTTTTATAGAATGAGTTGGGGAGGCTTCCAAGTTGATGTTATAGAATAATTTCTGTAGTTTGGGTACCAACTCTTCTTTGTAAGTCAGATTAAATATAGCTGTGAATCCATCAGGTCCAGGGCTTTTTTGTGGTTGTTGTTGGAAGACATTTTATTGCTTCTTCAATATTATTGCTTGCCATTGGTGTGCTCAGGAGTTCTATTTCTTTCCAATTGCATATAGAGAGACTGTGTTTCCAAGAACTTTTCCAATTCCTCTACATTTTTGAGTTTATGTGCATATATTTTTATAATATACACAGATGATATTTTACTTTTCTGTGGTATCAGTTGTATTACTATGTAGCTCCATTTTCCTTTCTGATTGAGCTTATTTTGGTTCTTTCTCTTGTATTCTTGGTTAATCTAGCAAGAGTTCTATCAATTTAGTCGTTTCAGAGAACAAACTTTTTGTTTCATTGATCTGTGTTATTTCCTTGTTTTCAATTTCATTTAGTTCTTTTCTGACCTGAGTTATTTCTTTTGCTGTCTTTGGGATTGGTTTCCTTTTCCTTTTGTAGTTCCTTGAGATGTGTCATTAGATTCTTAATGTATCATCTTTCTGTCTTTTTGATTTATATATTTAAGGCTATACTTTTTCTGCTTACAACTGCTTTTGCTAATAGGGTTTGCTTTACGAATTTGGATGCTCTTGTGTTTATGCATAAATATTTAGGTTTGTTGTGTCTTTTTATTGAATTACTCTCCTTACCTTTATATAATGATCATTTTTGTCCTTTTTGACTACTGTTAAGTCACTTTTATCTTATATGAGAATGACTACACCTGCTTTTTATTGTTTGTTTGTTTTCATTTGCATGGAATAATTTTTTTCATCCCTTCACCTTGTATGATGCTTTCGGGTTTGATATTTTCCCTGAAGACAGAAAATCCTGGGCTTGAATTTTTTATACATTTAGCCAGCTGAAGACTCTTGAGTAGGCCTTTCAAAGCATTCATGGTGATTGATAGAATTGAAAAGTCTCCTCTGATAGTTATGATATTGTTCTATTTATGCTGTTTTGCCTCTTATACTTTTTTTTTTTATATTAGCTTTGTATTTTAGCTTTTGAATTGTTTTACACTGGTGGTTGACTATTATTCTGACCCATGTATAATGAAGTTTTGAGTATTTCCTGAAGGGCAGGTCTTTTCTTGAAAAACTCCCTCAGTGCTTGTCTAGACATTCTTTTTTTTTTCACTTATGAAAGTTAGTTGTTCAATATGCAACTCTAGACCGGCACTTTTTCTGTTAAGAAAACTGAAGATGTGGGACCAATCCCTTCTAGCTTGTAAGGTCTCAGTTGAAAATTCTGAAGTTAGCATGATAGATTTTCCTTTATCAGTTACTTCATGTTTTCACATCATGACTTTCAATAATTCTTTCTTCATTTTGACTTTGGTCAGTCTGATCACTATATGAATTGGTGAATGTGTGTTTCTGATAAGTCTCCTCGAGGTTTATTGAGCACATTTTACCTACATGTTTAAATGTCTAGCAATAACATGGAAGTTTTCCTCAATTCCCTCAAATAATTTTTCCAGCTCTTGTATATTTTCTTCTTCACCCTCTTGGATACATATGATTCTGATATTTGGCCATTTTACATAATCCTATATTTCTTGTAAGCTTTGCCCATTCCCCTTAATACTCTGTCCTTTATTTTTGACTGATTTAAGTCAAAAGAGTTGTCTTCCAGCTCTCAGATACTTTCTTCTGTCTAGACTAGTCTATTGTTAAAATTTTTCACTATTCTGTATTTCCTTGGATGAGTTTTTCATTTTCAGAAGTTCTATTTGGTTTTTTAAAAATATGCTGATCTTTCTACTGAATGTTTCATTAATTTCCTATATTGTTTTACTTGTTCTTTTGAGTTACTTTTCCATTTTCTCTTGGGTTTTCTTGATTTTATTGCAATACATATTAGGACTTCTTTACCTTCATTTCAATATTTTCCTTTTGGTTGGTATCCATTCTTCAACAGCTGGTGCTCCCTATTGGGGGTGTTCTTTGTATTTAATTTTTCATATGTCTGTGGTTCTTTTTCTGATTTCTTTTCATTTGGTGCAGCTATTGTCTCTTCTTTTTTGTATTTTCATTTGTTTAGATGGAAGTTTCTTCTCCACACTGCTTTGGTGATTTTTTTTTTTTTTTTGAGACAGAGCCTCACGCTGTCACCCTGGATAGAGTGCTCTGGCAGCACAGCTCACAGCAACATCCAACTCCTGGGCTCAAGCGAGTCTCCTGCCTCCACCTCCCAAGTAGCTGGGACTACAGGTGCCCACCACAACGCCCGGCCATGTTTTGGTTGCAGCCGTCATTGTTGTTTGGCGGGCCGGGCTGGATTTGAACCCGTCAGCTCAGGTATATGGCTGGCACCTTAGCCTGTTAAGCCACAGGCGCCAAGCCTGGTGATGTTTTTAGCATGTTGTGTAACAGCCTTTGACTTTGCTTGTGAGTACTTTGATGGTGATCTCAGTTCTGGATGGATGCCATGGATATAGATATCCTGAGGGTGGTGGTTTTCTCAGTTGCTAGTTATTTGTTGGCTGTAGCAGTGGTGAGCTCTGTGAGTGGCATATTTCCCTGTTTCTCTTTGATGAAGGATGATGAGGATCTTTGTAATTCTTTCTCTTCCCCCTGTTCTGTGGTTTTCTTAACATTTTACATTGTATTGTCATACTTAGCTTTATGTCTGAGACAGTATATGATGCTTTTGCATATGATGATTGAGTCAAGTAAAAGGCTGTGCAAATCGACCTCCCTGTCAATAGGTGGCATTTTTAAGAAGAAACAAGTTGCATTGTTGTTTTGGGGACCTGTGACCAGCTTTAGTTCCTCAGAAGGAGCCTTCAAATGCCCCAGGTGGTAAGTAGGTAGGGCATAAATGTGAGTACTTATATTCTGCCACAAGAGAGCATGGTGGGTAATAAGTCTGGATGTGTCTGGGCTGGGTGAGCTTGTCCTCAGGCTTCACAAAAACTGGAAAAGTAGCTGTTTCTGCAGGGGTCACAAGTCTGCTCCTAGCTTCTCAGGAGAGCTCTCAGGGAGGGGTTGCAGTGGCTACACCCAACCTGAAAGTCTTCTTGTGGGGCAGGGATGCCTGAGTTTCAAAATATGCCTGTAAAGAGTGTATTTTTCTCTCCTACCCCCTCTGCTACTCTGCAGTTTTCCTTTGGCATTTGCCAGTAGGCAGAAGCTCCAACTAGATGAGCTTCCATGGTGCTGTGTGCTGAGAGCTTCCTTGTGCTGGATCCCAGACTTGGCTGAAAGCCTTTCTGTGTGTGGAGGAGTGCTCCACATGTATATGTCAGCTATGGTCCACACTGCACTCTCCTTTCAGTTCTGTTCAACCTTGGACTTCTGTCCACCTTCCAAAATTGTTTCACAAATCTCCTCTCCAAGCCTCAGGCAACACACTCAATTCCTGAGCACAGAATATGGACTGTAAGCCTGTCCCTGGATCTCCAAAGATGAATCCTTGACAGAGCCAGGGTTAAGCATGCTGATCCTGAGTTTCTAATAGTGTGCTCAAGCATATTTTATGTCCCTTTGCTTTGTGGTGTTCCCTGGTCTGATGGAGCAACCAGGCAATCAGCACTAGGGAGGGCTAGTGTGCAGGAGCTCACACTCTAAGCACCCCTTAGTCTTCTGTAGGACTTTATTTATTGTTTTTTTCCTGTGGGACTTTAAAGCAGAGGTTTGGGCCCCAGTCTCTCGAGAAACATTAGGATAGTGACTTAATTGTCTCTCTTAGCAGACATGGATGGGGAAGTGGGGGGGGAGGAAAAAGGTTCAGATGGAGGAAAGCTAGCACTCTGGTTCTCGCTGTTTTTCTCTCCAGAAAGTATTTTACACAGAATGTCCAGGCTCTTGGGTCATGAAGATCCCCCAGGATCCACTGGAACCATGTGGCTCTTCATTCTCATCTGGAGCTGGAAAATATTTATTTGGGAAGAAGTAAAGTAACAACTGAGGAGATGAAACTGCCTGGTAGGATAAAGCTGCATGGTGGGTAGAGAGGCAATATCATGCTTGCTGTCTTTGCTCAGGTCTCTGGTAACTGGAAGTGCCCCAGAGGTCCATGAAGCCTGGTGGTTTGTCCACAAGAAGCTTCCAGTTCACTGGCTACAGCAGCCCTGAGTCTCATGTGTGATGAAAGTCTGTCTACCAGCTCATGAGCCTGCTGAATGTCAGAGATGTGAGGGTGGGAGAACAAACTACTCCACCCTCCTTTCATAGTAGAGTTCCAGCCTCTTGGGGGTTGAATTGTGCTGATATCTTGCTTCTTTTTATTTTGCTCTGCAAATTCTTCCTGCAGATTCTTTTGTATGTTCTGGCACTCTTCCTTTAGAATTATATCTGGTCTATATTTTGTTTGTCTGCTTTCTTTTTCTATTTCATCCATTTTTAAAAACTTTTACTGAGATGATCTAGCAGCTGATGTCGCTGGTCAGCCATCTTGGTTCTGTTTTCTTAGAGTAGCTATTTGATTTCTTCTTCAGCACATCAGGATGACTTTAATATTTTCCTCACAACAGTTTCACTTCTATCACCTTAGTCTCTGTAATATAGATTTGATGCCTCTGCAAATGTTTCAATAAGTTACACATCCTTATAATTTTCTTCTCTACAATAAATAATATTTCACCTGCTTACTTCAGGATCCTCTTAGAGAACTACAAGAAATGAGGATAATTTTCTCTTGACTTGTGGTTCTCAGTTTATTGACATTTTGTTTAGTATGATGATTCTCGACTTTGTGTTTTGATGTGCTAAAAGGTAGACAACTTTCATTGAAAAATATATATTGTAGTGAAGATTTCATTAATAAGGATAGACATCAAGAATCTTTTCTTGACCTTGACTCCAGGGAGAAAAAGCAATAAGACAGTAAGATATCATCAGTGAGATTTATTCTAACAATTATCTAGGTGTGTCTTGAAGTCAGTATAAATTTGTTTTAGAATTCCTTACTTTTACTTACACCCATCAATAATCATAAAAAGTGGCCAGAATATTGTGTTAGAGACTCTGAAGTCTATCAATCTGGAGATATTTGTTTAATTTACTGTATAAAACACTAAGATTAAACTATTTTTCCATATGCTTTATTTATTATGTTACAAAATGAATAAATGCTTATTATAATGATGGTCTAAAATGTTGAAAGAAAAAAGGATTTCAATAACCAGAAGACCTTGTTTCCTGAGAATTTTTGGTTCATAAACTATCTTGTATACAGAACTGTCAATAGTCCTAGCCAGCTTAATGAGTTTAGGTAAAGAATTATTCTTCCTGAATACAATTATATAATCTACATGATAACTAAAGTATAGAACTGGACCTGCCATCTAAAGACCTAATTCCAAATTCAAATTTTGTGTAAGACTACTGTAAAGATTAACTGAGACAATGTGTAAGATAATGTTTTGTAAACTATAAAATGATAAATATTATTTTTAATATTTAAACGGTTAATGTTTTAGTGGCTAGAAAAGAGCCATATTGGTCCTAAACTCTACAGAGTATCCAAATAACATTGGTGCTTAATAATTATTTGTTAGAAAATTTGATCACTCCCTTCTACTCAAACTGCCTTTGAGCGGTGGTACCAAATTCCATATGATTGGTAAAGTTAAGGTATATATATATATATATATACACACACAAAAGAATACTTTACTGTGAGGTACTGATAAAAGTAGAAAATATACTGTACTTATAAGTGTCTAAACATCCTACTTTACAAAACTACCCTCATTGGTACATAGTTAGATACCTCATATGCTGGTTTAGCCCTCCAATCCAGATTCTCTATATAATTTCTTTGTTTGCTTCCCCTGGTGTGCCAGACTAGTCTGCCTGCTTCTGATTTATATTTCTTGAATACGTAAGTATTGTATGAGTGAATGGAATATAGACATTTCATTCTTTTTAGTAAGTACATTTCGGATTTCCAAGGGGGACTGTGTTTATTTTCCAGAGGAGTACCGAAACTACTCCTGCACCCACCTACCTGTCCCTCTGTAAGACAGCTAAGCATTTCCCTTAGAATGTTGGTGGCCCAATGGACAGTTTTCCAAAAGAAGTATTGAAGACATTTATTGCCCAAATAATTTTAAACTAAGAAGGACCACTGTTTGGAGGATGTCCTGGGGAAAACAGTGTTGCAACATTGCTTGAACACCAAGAAGCAAAATTGATCTTTATATGAATTTTTATTTTGCTTCCTAAATGCAATGATTTTAAAGTTCACTTTTCCATTGTTTGTTTTTATTCTTCACAAGTAATTTATGATATTTAACTCTAAATTATAATCTGTAGACATATTCCTTCTATGCCTGTTTTGTTGAGGGTTTTATCATGAAAGGGTGCTGAATTTTGTTGAATGTGGGGATTTTTTGCATCTATTGAGATGATATGATCTTTGTTCTGTTCATGTGAAGAATATGTTTATTGATATATGTATGAGTCATACTTGCATCTGTAGAATGAAGCTCGCCTGGTCATGGTGCATTATTTTTTAATGTGCTATTGAATTCAGTTTGCTAGTCTTTTATGAAGAATTTTTCATCTATACGTATATTGGTCTGTGGTTTTCTTTTGTCTGTTTTGTTCTTTCTTGACTTTGGCATCAAGGTAATATGGGCTTCATAGAATGAGTTGGGGGGGATTGCCTCCTTCTTGATACTATGGAATAATTCCTTAAGAGTGGGTACCAACTCTTCTTTGTAAGTCTGCTTCTTTGTAGATATGATAAAATTTAGCTGCGAATTCATCTGGCCTGGAGCTTTTTAGTTGGAAGTTTTTTTATTACTGCTTCAATCTTATGGTTCTTTATTGGTGTATTCAGGAGTTCTATTCCTTTATTTCTTTAAATTTTTTTTCCTTTTATTAAGTCATATACACATAGATCATGAATACATTTATACTTTTGTGGGGTACAATGTGTTGTTTTTTGGTACAATTTGGAATGGTTACATCAAACTAATTAATATAGCTTTCACCTCATTTATTTAATTATTGTGTTAAGACATATATGTTCCATTCTTGGTAGATTTGACTTGTAAGGACAATATGTGCCATGGGTGTGTTTCCACCATCTACCCTCCCTCTATAGAACCTCCCTTCTCCCCTTCCACCCCCTCTGCTTCTCTCCTTCATCCTAAGCTATAGTTGTGATCTAGCTTTCAAAAGAAAGTGTGAGTAATTATAAATTGATTTCATAAAAGCATTGAGTACACTGGATATTTGTTCTTCTATTCTTGAAATACTTTACTAAGAGTATTTTCCAGATCCTTTTGGAAAGAAGTTTGGAGAACACTCAGGGCTCTAAAAGTAGACTTGCTGTTTGATCTATTTCTTTCTGATTCAATCTTGGAAGGTTGTATGTTTCCATTAATTTGTAGAATTTCTTTACAGTTTTGAGTTTATGTACATAGAGATTTTCATTGTATTCACAGACGATATTTTGTATTTACGTGGTATCAGTTGTAATATCTCCTTTATCATTTCTGATTGAGCTTATTTGGGTCTTTTTCCTTCTATTTCTGGTTGACCTAGAAAGAGGTCTATCAATTTTGTTTATCTTTTCAAAGTACCTACGTTTTGTTTTAGTGCTCCTTTTTTCTTTTTTTCTTATGTTGTTTAGTTCTGTTCGGACTTTAGTTATTTCTTTTCTTCTACTAGCTTTGGTTTTGATTTGCAGTTCCTTTTCTAGTTTCTTTTCTTGAGACATGACAATAGATTGTTGATTTGTGATCTTTCTGTCTTTTTTCTGTAGACATTTAAGGCTATAAATTATCCCCTTAAAACTGCTTTTGCTGAATGCCATAGATTTTGGTAGCTTGTGTCTCCTTAATAGAACATTTTGAGGAGTCTTTCATTTCTCTCTCAATTTTACTAATGACCCAATAATTGTTCAGCCAGAGGTTATTTAATTTT
>CAUYRH010141693.1:0-25560 GCA_963574655.1 Perodicticus potto | reverse complement strand
TAGATTTAGGTGAAATAAATAATTGGTCTTTTTAAAGGAGATCTGTTATTTCTCAACAAAAATCCAATTCATTGGAAGATAATGCCAGAACTCAAAATTCTCCTCCATCGTAGTGAAATCAGGAGTGTGGAAAGCAGCTGTTGTGGGGCCTTGAGGAAGCGTGACCCTGAATAGATGGGCAGACCTGCTTTCAGGGTCAGAAGAAGTTGAAGGAACAGGGCCACACTGTGGGCTGCTTGGCAGTGGGGTCTCCAGCTATTTCGCTGGCACTGTCCAGTGTTGCCCCTATGCCTTGAACTTGTCTAGATGCTCAAAGAGTGATTCATTCAGCTTAGCATTTTGGAAGGGTCCAGTCTGGCTCCTGGTGATACAGCTGCCTCCCCACTTCCTCAGGGCACAAATTTCACTCGCTCTGCTAGACTTAAGAATGGCCAAACCCGTTGTCATGAAATCTTTTTTGGGGGGTGTGGGGTGGGGTAAGGTTTATTTACTTACTTAACATTTAAAGATAATTCACATACTTCAGGGATATGGCAGACAATTTAACACTATTGAAACACTTAAAATCCAGAGAGAGTCAGGGCAGTATAGACCCCCAAACCCATTCCTCTCTGGATTGTCACAAGAAACCTCTTAAAGACACATTCTCGTCTGAGCTTGACTTCTGTCTCCTTAAGACCCCTGGGCCTGGAGAGGCCTCTCTGAGGCTGAGTGGGCTGTGAATGAATTCACAGAGTTTTGAGACACGTGATTAAATAGAAATCTTTCGTGTTTAGAATGAATGTACCTACCTTGTAATTCCCTGAATTCAAAGAACTTTCCTGGAGGTCGGAGGAGGCTTCATGAGAGAGATGAAGGGCATCTCTCTGGTCTAGGGAAGCAGAGAGCTGGCACCTCCCACCAGCACACAGGGTGGAGGATCCTGTGGCTTAGGAATAAATAAATTTGAACAAAAAGCTTCCTCTGCCTTGATGGATGAGGGTAACAAGAAGGAAAAGGCTTCAGTTTGAGTCAGCTCATAAAGTCTGTTTTAAATGGTAAAACCTTGACTGCCACGTGAGTGAAGATGCACCTCAAAAGACCCAATTCAAACATTATTTGTGCCATTGGCAGCATGACACATTGCCCAACTGACTGCCAAGATGTGTGTGTCTTCCACAAAACAGACTGACTGTACACTTACAATATGAAGTTTCCTAGGAAACTGGCACACTGGCCGGCCTTCCTCACCAAGCAGTCCCCAGGGGGCCTGTGCCCAGAGGGTCAGAGTCCATAACTATGTCTTCCCCACTTCTCCTCTCCTCCCCTCTCTTTATTCTATCATCTTTCTGCCCCCCAAATGTCTGAAGAATGGATGTTCCAATGGCACACTAAACAGGAGATATTATTGCCTTCTATAGGAAGAATATATTTGCTAAATCACAAATGGACCATCTTGTCTGTCAGAGAGACCAATAAGAATTTTTGAAATTATGAATTTTCTGGAAAAATCTATAACCTGTGATCCTGGAAATTATTATTCTAGTGTGTGATAAGATGGCATGAGGGAATTCAGTTGAGATCAAGCACTTATTGACCATTCATTTGCAAGAGATTGTGTTTCAAGTTTTAAATGCATTGTTTAATATTAGCCAGCCCTCTACCGTGGTAGGTCTGACCGCAGTTCACAGCTGAAGGGACTGAGGTTTGGGAAGGCCCAGGCTTTCCCCAGGGAGAGTGAGCCCAGGGCCACTCCCTGATTCTTTTCACTATAGCACATTGTCAACATGAGTGACAGGCTGGGACCAGACCTCCTTCCAGGAAGCCCCACCTCTCCACGTAGAGACAAACTGAAAAACTGACCTCAGCCTCTATAAATTTTCTTTTGGAAATACACAAATGAACTACAACTGTCCCATCTTGGCCCTTCTTCCTGTTTGGGGTGAGAAGCCAAGGTCACTTTCTACTTGAAGTCCTGCACATTTTTTAATGGAAGGACTCAATAGGGGTCAAACCCCTCCTTTCCCTTTGACACTTTCCTGCCAGGCTCCAGCCCCACTCCCCACTCAGCTGCAGCGGCACTGAAAACCTTTTTACTTTTTGGGCATTTGTCTGAAGTGTCTTGTGACTTCGGTGCTTCCACCTGGCAGTCATGTCACCCTGTACACCACCCTGTCTCTCTACAGGACAACTCCGGGCCTTCCGCACAGGAGGCCCTGAGGGCCGGCTGCTCAGTGGTTTATTAAAGGATACAGAAGGCAGACAACTCTTCCAGGGGAAGAACTTGAGGGGAGTGGGTCCTAGGACGCTGAGTCTCTTTTCAGTTTCTCTAGTTTCCCCAGACTTGGGGTGTCAGTGCATCCCTGTCCTGGGGATTGGTGTTTGTGGCCTAGATGAACAGTTTAAATTGAATCAGGCCATCCTTCGTGTCACAGAGGCCTCCCAATCACACTGGACAAGGAGAGGCTGTAGAACTTTCCATGTGCCAGGATTATCCAAGGCATATTTTGGCTGATTTCTACTTTGGATGACTCTCCTTGAAGCAGGATAGCGGAATCAGCTTCTTCCCAATAATGGCAATCAGATTTTACAGCAAAGTCCCCAGTTAGGCAGTGAGAACAGGGAGGCAGCCTGAGTCACTGACTGGCATTAGAGAAGGTTCTTTTCTGCTGAGAATGACTGAATATTTTGTGCTGAAGCCTTTTATTTCCCTGTGCCTTGCATATTTTCTCTATGAATGTTATGGTACACAAGTCCTTTTGAGTAGCTTCTTTATTTTATTTGTTTAGTTAAAAACCTTGAACTAAGGGTTGTGGAATAAATTATTCATATTTGGGTTATGTGGCTGACTCAAAAATGTCATCAATTTTAAATAAAATACGAAGAAGTATAAATTATTTGATAAGTGTATCAACCATTTCTGTGGTTCCCACCCCCCATGTCCTTTGTGTTTCATGCCATTTAAGAAATAGTCTCCCTGGGTACCATCCTTAGATAAAGAATATTCTTTTTAAAATAGAAATTACTGTCTACTCCTTGCATTTTCAGCTTCTCTTTATCTTTGCATTGGGAAGATAACACTCTCTAGGGAGCTTTGAAGATATTAATAGAGGTGAGAATGCATGGATGCTTCTGCACCAATTCCCAGGGAAGGTTTTTCCAGATGTGGCATGCCATGGGGAGTCTGTCTGGCGTGGATAATTGACAGCTGCCAGCCTGTAATCTTCTGTGCTAAATTGGTGCTGGAGCCACAGAAGACAGCTCAACAGCTGGGCTGCAGGGAGCCACGTCTCTGCACAAGGCACAGCTCTCTTCCCCACAGCCATCTTCAGAGGCCTTAACCACCCCTCCCAAGCAGGTGCATTGCTCTGGGAAGGGAAGGAAGCCTGTAGCTTCCCCTGGTAGGTGAGAGAGAAGAAATGCCTTCACTCAATTCACTCAAATGGGCCACAGTTGGTTAACTGGGGATTCACTTTCTATTGCATTGACTTTAGCATTTAATTTTAATTTTTTATGTTTTTATTAATGCACAATATTTGTACAAATTTAGGAGGCATACGTGATAGTTTGATACAAGCACAAAATGTGTAATGATCAAATCATGGTAATTAAGATATCCATCACTTTAAACATTTATCTTTTCTTTGTATTGGGGGCATTCCAATTCTACTCTTCTAGTTATTTTGAAATATAGAATAAATTATTGTTAACTGTAGTCACCGTTTTGTGCTACTGAACACTAGATCGTATTCCTTCTGACTTTATATTTGTACCTATTAAGCAGTCCTTATTTATCCCACCCCGACTCCCCTTCCCACCCTCTGGTAGTCGCCATTCTTCTCTCTCCATGAGATCAGGTTTTGGCTCCCACATATGAGTGTGAACATGACATATTTGTCTTTCTGTCTAGATTTATTTCACTTAACATGCTCCAATTCCATCCATGTTGTTGCAAATGAAAAGATTTCATTTTTTATGGCTGGATGATATTCATACATATACACACACATATATGTATATATGCCACATTTTCTTTGTCCATTCATTGACCAACATTTAAGTTGATCCCAGATATTGACTATTGTGAATAGTGCTGCAGTGAGCACGGGGTGCAGATGCCTTTTCAGTCTACCGATTTCCTTTTTTATGATGGACACCCAGCAGCGGGATTACTGGATCACATGGTAACTCCATTTTTAGTGTTTGTAGCGACCTCCATATTGTTTTCCATGGCAGCTATACTGAGTTACATTCCTAACAGCAATGTAAGAGCAACCTTAGCATTTTAATCTGAAATTCTTTAGAGACCAGTTCTTAAGATGAGGCAGGACCATAAAGCAAAAGGACTGACAATACCAGCCCAATAGAGAAAACAGTCCCCTTCCCAGGGCTGGGCACAGCATGGTTCCTATTCTAGCCCAAGCCCTTCCATGTGGTGACTATTAAACCTTATCCCAAACCGCCTGGTGTTCTCTCATTTCCTGGTGTATCAGGTATGATAATACCATGTCCTGCCCACTGCAGAGACTTATTCTGGGATTAGAGAAATTAATGTAAGTATATCATCCACTGTAAATCCAATATAATGAAAGGCACAGAGGAGGCAGTGCCTGTGGCTCAGTGAGTAGGGTGCCGGCTCCATATACTGAGGGTGGCGGGTTCAAACCTGGCCCTGGCCAAACTGTAAAAAAAAAAAAAGACTCAGATGAACTAAGAAAGAGACTCTGGTATGCACAATCAATCTCTGTCCTTCTAATTCTCTGCCTTTATAAATGTATGGCCTAAATGGTAAATGCCTCCTGATAAAAATAACAAGAGCTTTCATTTGTTGGACACTTCTTATGTGCCAGGCATTGAGTTAAATGCCTTATGGATATTATTTTATTCAATCCTTATGATAACCTTGCTGGCTGACACTCCTGTTGCTCCAGTTCACGCAGGAATAACTGGGTCCTGAATCCTGTGTACTCTTCTGGAAAAGCCCATGCATTTCCCTTGAGGCTGCCTTCTAAATGAAGGAGCTGCATTCACTGTTTTCAATTGACACTTTAAAAATGTCATGTAATATGTCATGTATTAAACATGTAATATCCGTGGTTGAGTCATTTCTTCATGTTTGAGTGTAGCATAAGGCTTGATGTGATAGAGTGAAAACAGAGGTTGCTGAGCAAGGTGGGGGGGAGAGAGAGCACAGGACAAAGGTGGGGAGCGAGCTCACCATACTGGAAACAGAGAAGGGGAGAGTTGGGGAAGGAGGGAGAGGGACAACTCATGACTAAGAAAAAGGATGTCATTTTTTGTTTCTGATCATAATAGTGATTTTGAGAAACGCATTTGTATTTATAAATCCCATTTAATATTTTCCGTGCAGATAATCCTTAAAAGCATATAATCCATTAATGGGCTTTTGATGTTCTCAGTGCAGGAGATTTGGAACTACACGATCTTGATAATCTTTGTAAAAGATTGGAAGAGGCTGACAGTGAGACAATTCCCAGCATTTCAAAGCTTTGCTGGACAGAAACGATTAAATTTGAGTTGGGTGGGTGGGGAAGCAGAAGAGGTGAGAAGAAGTGGAACAAGAAGAGATTGGAAATGGGTGAAATGGCTTTAGAAAATGCTATCAACCAGCCTTTTAGTCATCTTCCTCGTCTTCAAGTGGCAAGTGCATTTTGACTTTGGCTATGGTTGGTCCCTGCCTGATCCCAACAGCCGGTAGACAAGTTCGAGGCCCTGGTCACTGTAAGTATCTAGTGAAAGCCCTCTCTGGTTGTTTGATCCTGGTCCTGTTACATAAACAGCTTATGATTAAATATATTTGTACTGGTAGCTCTTTTAACACAGAACTCTATGATTCTGGAGTGTAATGTAAAGATGAAAAATTCTGTAATTCAAAAATGTTCCAAGTCTCCTTCCAGTCCCTTTAGTGGGGTGCCTCCTAAGAGCCCCTAAGGTGGAGCCCCTGGGATGCCTTGTGTCTGACCAGGTCATTCAGGAGAATTTTCAGTCTGGTAGAAAATCACGTTCTTTCTGTCTAGGCCAACAGTTGAACTTGAGGTTAAGAAATAACACCTAGAAGAAAAAAAACAAAGAGTGGCTTCCTTTGCAGAGTCAATTCTTACGTTTCAGATGTTGATTATCCAATGTTGTGAATAATTTAGGGCTTTTGTTTCTCTGCTTTCCTTGGTGGCTTTGCCTTTCCTCATCTCATTCTCATTGCCTCTGAAAACAGGCTTAGTAAGAGACATAAATTAATACTGGAGTCTCATCATTTTATTCTTAATGAGCAGCTCCTAGAGGGCAAGGAGGGATATTTTTAATTCACCCTTGCATTTTTCTCCCCACCGACTCTTTATACAGGAGTCTAGGGGGAGCTCTATGGTGGTACTTTATAGGTAGGTTGGATGGAGGTGAATATTTCACGTGATTGCAGGAGAGGGGCCTCAGCTCTGTTTGCAAGGAGGGGTCCCAAAGTACCTGGAACATGCAGGGAGCATGGCTCTGGTATCAATCATGTCTTTCACATATGGAGGGGGACACTTGATCTGTAACGTGCCCATTGATTCATGCACTGGCGTCTCTTGCCCACACCATAGACGTGGGCTTCAGCACTCTCGGTAGCCCAGGCTTAGGGTAGTCCCTGATTCCCCCAGGTCCTGTCTCACCTCCCTCCTGTTGTCAGTCCATAGAAGTGCACCCATCTTTGTCCTCACACACATCTGGACGATGCCTGGGTGAGAGCTCAGGGGCTGAGGAAGGCTGTTCTCTCTGCCTTGCCAGGGAGAATAGACAAATGTAAACCTCCTGGACCCATGTCATGAACAGAATAAAGACAATTCAGTAATAAGGATTCGGGACAAGGCAGGTAATAAAGCTGCTGAAGAGGGCACCTGAGCCCAGGACCAAGCAAGTGGGGAGCCAGAAGCAGAAGGCTGCTCTGCCGCCAGGATGGAGAAGCAGGAATGCCTCCACTGGGTGCAAAAGAGAATTACCAGAGTTTTCTAAGTCCGTCCTTCTCAAATTTTGGGGCCTCCCAACCTGTTTATTATCTTACAAATGATTGAGGCCCCCGAATATGTTAATGTTATATTGATCGATATTAACCATAGGAGAAATTAAAACTGAGAAATTACAAAACATACATTTTTAAAAATAAATTTTATTGTGTATATTTGAGGTTTACAAAATGATGTCATGGGATACATCTAAGCAGTAAAATGGTTACTCTAGTAAAACAGAGTAACATATTTACCATCTCACATGGTTACTTTTTTTTCCTTTTTTTTCAGTTTTTGGCCGAGGCTGGTTTTGAACCCACCACTCCGGCACATGGGGCCTGCGGCTACTCCTTTGAGCCACAGGTGCTGCCCTCACATGGTTACTTTTTTGTGTGTGACAAGAGCAGCTAAAATCTACGTGTTCAGCAGAAAACCCCAATACAGTGCAATTTTATGAACTGTAGTCCCCACATGTGTTAGATTCTAGGCTTGGTCATCCTGCTTACGTGTAATTTTGCATCCTTTGACCTGCATCCCTCCATTTCCTCTACCCTAACACATAGTAACCATCGTTTCATTCTCTATTTCTCCATTCTTGAGCTCTTTTATTCCACGTGTGACATCGTGCAATATTTTTCTTTGTGTGTCTGGCTAATTTCACTCGGCATAAATAATGTTCTCTAGACTGGCAATGTTGTGGCGAATGTCAGGATCTCCTTTTTAAAGCCTGAATAATATTCTATTAATATACATACATGTTTTATATGTATCACATTTTCTTTATCCATTCACCCACTGAAGATATCTTTACAAGACAGCGACCTCGTCTTCTTTGGTTACATACCCAAAAGAGGGATTGCTGGGCCGTATGGCAGTTCTGTTCTTAATTTCTTCAGGAACCTACATACAGTTTATGGCTCTACCAATCTCCGTCCCCACCTGCAGTGGTCTAGCTTTCCCTATTCACCATACCATAGCCAACATTTGTTATTTGTCTTTTTGATATATTATTTTTATTAAAACACAATATTTTCTAAAACAGTGTTATTGTTTTACTTTGCTGCTAACTCTCTTTAGCGGCTGCCTTCATGGGAGATGGTTGGAGTTCATATCTGTTTGTACATCTAGTCATTGCCATATTTCATCAAGTACTTTCTGGAAAACTCCACCGTGTTCTTGAGAAAGCATGAACATAATCATATCAGATAGGGTCTGGGTATTATGAAAATAGTTTTGGCCTCCCAGATCTCCTGAAAAGTTCTCAGGGATTTCCAAGGGAAGGGAAACTCCTTCCCTAGGTGCAAACTCCCCCAGACTTGCTTCTCTTTGTGTTTAACCTGAGGCCATGTTATGGGATGACATTTCTGCGTTAGCACAAAGTGGGCATGGTGAGCCAAACAAATAATCCTTTTTATGGCTTTTGGCGTTTGAATAGTGCATATAAACATCACAGCGATGGGTTAGAATCAGAGTGACATTGAATGCCCTGTCGGACAGTATGGCCAAACTCTTGCTAATGAACTGGCAACAAGATCACTCAGACCCTGAGACAGGCTATTTTCCACACTTTTCAACATGTGAAATTTCAAATCTCATGTGCTCCACTTAGCCTGCATGAAACCTAAGTTTTTCCTCTTGGTGATTACCAACAGCATTATAAGACAGGAGCAGCTACTTCCAAGTCCCTCTGAGCTTCTGTTTCCAGTGTCCAAGGACAACTTCAATCTGCTTCGTAACTGCCCGATAACTGGGCAGTTTATCAAACTCATCTGTTGTTTCCTGGTGCAGAATCATCTCAATCGTAACCTTCTCTTTCTGCACCAATCAAGACAGGGGCTGAGCTACGCCCCTAACAAGGCGAGCCTGAGCAGGAAGCAGTGATTGCTGAGGACTGTGGCTCGTTTCGCTCAGCGTCAGGCTCTGTCTGCTGGAGAGAGGGACGGCGGAGTGGGTACAGCCAGTTATTGCTGCACAGTCAATGTGCAGACAAAGAGAGGCTGTTCAAAACACCAAACAAAACAGATTTTGATGTCCTTCTAATGCAGGAACATAATTTTTAACATGGCTGAAAAATACTCGGCTTTATTCTCTGTCCTTTGGGAGAACGGCATGCATCTGTGCGCTCACCTCTCCGGATCTGGCAGAAGGACGGCGTCTGTAGGTTCGCTTGCGATTATGGAGGTTTACGGAGAGTTAGGCATCACCCCGCGGGAAGGCAGGGGTGTGTTTGTGCGTGTAGTGTGTTTGTGGGGGGAGGTGCAGCGAGGCTCCTGAGCCTGGCCTCTCTTTGTCCCCTGTGAATACGACTGTGGCACTCAAGCAGCACACGAGGAAATTAGAAAGTCGGCGTTGTCTGTGTGTCCCCTGCGACCCAGTAGTTGCTCTCTGGGTCTCAGTTTCCTCATCTGTAGAACAGGTATAACAATAGTCTCCATCTCATAGGGTTATTTAGAAACATAGAAAGACAGTATATATATATAAACTTCTGAAAACAGTGTATAATACATTAAAAACACAAAATAAATGGCAGACAAGATGATATTATTAACATTACCTGTTGGCATTTGAAACTTGAATATTGGCACTTGAAACTTTCCTCATCTGCAAAGTAGGATTTTCCACGTTGGTGTAGAGGGTTATATTAGAAAATATATGGTCAAATCTTGGAGAAAATGTCAAATACTGTTAAAAGTAATGCATTGTATTTGGGGAGCAAGAGAACAGTTTAATTGTGTACCTGAACATTTTTCCACATGTAAGACTCTAGTCCTTGAACAGTAACATGTGATTATCTTCACTGTTTTGAAAGCAGGGCAGTTATTTTTAAATGAAAGAATATATAACAACCGGAGCAGGGACGGCAATATAATTACAGCTAGTAATGAAAATGACTAATATTTGTGGAGGGTTTGTCTTGTGCCAGCACTGAGCTAAGAACTTGGGTGGTAATAGGACATCTCACTCCTCTTAGCTCTTTGAAGGAGGCACTGGGTATCATTACTCCATTTACAGAGGAGGAAAGTGGGGTCACTCAGGGCCACTCGGGCAGCACATGTCTGGGCCAGG
The DNA here is from genome assembly GCA_963574655.1 of Perodicticus potto. Taxonomy (NCBI): domain Eukaryota; kingdom Metazoa; phylum Chordata; class Mammalia; order Primates; family Lorisidae; genus Perodicticus; species Perodicticus potto. The sequence goes on along the minus strand of CAUYRH010141693.1, from coordinate 15,517 downwards.
GTGGAGTCCGGCAGGCTGATTCTAGAGTCCGTGCCCTTCACCAGTGCACTAGCAGGGCTGGGGGTCCAGGCGCAGGAGGGAGGGGATTGCATCGCAGTCTGAGGTAGCAGATTGCAATGTCTTTGCAGGTGACAGGTTTGTTTTTTTGGACTTTGTAGATAAGATAAATGATGCTTTTTCCTCAGTATTGCGGAGAAAGGTGGCTGTTTGGTAGTGAGTGAATCATTGATTTGAGGCGGGGAGATCAGATGGTAGACTCTAACAGTTCCCCGAGGACAGTGCAAGGAGGGGGCTGGGACAGAAGTCCCCATGGTGTTTCTGAAGGGGTGGTGAACCTACCAGAAAGGAGCACACAGGATGTGACCTGGGCAGAGCCCGACCTTTGTGTGGGAGAGTGGAGGGGAGCCGTTTTTCTCAGGTGACTGGAGGCTCACCCACGGGGCCTGGATGTCATGTCCATGTCTCTGTCTGAGGCTATTTGATGAAACAGGAAGATGGCACAGAGGCATAACCAGCTGTTTCTGGGAAGGCTATATAAGATAGTAATATAAAACGGGAGGGTCAGAGAGACTTGAATTTGAATCTCACTCATGCCACTTAAAAGCTACATGTTTGTGCAAATACTTAATCCTCCAGGTCTTCGTAGGATGGTTGTAAAGATTAAATAAGAAACTCGTGTAAATAAATCACTTGGCTTTGTAAGCCCCCAGTAAGTGGAAGCTCTTATTACCGTTTTTGTAATAATTAGATCTTCCCACTGGCTGATTCCTGTATTTTCCTGTTATGCTGAGGGGATTGCCTTTAATTGTGGTTTGACCTTCAGCTATGTTAGATCACGATAGGTGATGCCAGTTTCAGGGGCAGGACTCCACAGGCGGAGAAGCCTGGTGGGGTGCTAAGCCTCTCTTCCTTACAGATGCATTGTGTAATTTCAGGGTGGTATTGGCCAAGCTTTCCTGCTTGATACTGTTCTAGTGCAAACCTTAGAAGAATACGCAAAAAGGAACAGCCAACTGTAAACAGTCACAGCCCTGGCTCAGCTGAGGAAGGTTGTGGCTTAGCTTTTCCTGACCTGGTGGGTTACCACACCCTGCCAGAGTTGTTCAGAACATGGATCATACAGTTAAGGGGCCACACACATCATTATACCAGAGAGGAAAGGTTACTTACCGACTTTGAACAAGGCGCTGGGGCTGTGTCTGCGAAATGCAGGAACCACCCTCTCTGCTCCGTGAAGATCACTAGCTAAGCAAGGAGCCCAAGAATTTTGTAGCATGCCCTTCACTCTTCTACTGAACGGTCGAGTAAGGGGACATCACCAAGGGATTAGATTGTCTGCCCGAGGGGGCAGTCCTCTGTGCATGATGGGCCAAACCCCCTTGTGTTATCCAGGTACGAGTTGGGCAGAGTGATGTCAAGTTTTCAGATTGGTGCAGAGACAGGACAAAGTGGCAACAAGCAGACAGGGGCAGAGCAAGCATCAGGTGTGGACAGAGGAGCCACAGCCCTGGTGTGATCCAAGCGGCAGGGTTTAGGGTTCAGTATCAAGGTCTCAGACAAGCCCCAGAGCTTCACAAGAAGGTGAACAGGTGTAATCCAGAATGTGAGCTTTGGCGTAATCCAAAACAGGGAACCCCGGCTGGAATGGGGACCCGTGGGCAGGGCTCAGCTATGCAATGTCATGCAGGCTCTCCTGACCCATCCCGGACCTGCCCACACAGCTTGGTGCCTTGGTCATCACATGTGTGTGCTGGATTTTCCCAGCAGCGTCTTCATGGTGTCGCTCAGCTTCTGAGTTTCCCCTCAGGTGCTGCGTGTGCCGAGAGCGTCTCCGGGTCCTTCGGCTACTCTCAGCCTTGATGGCACCAGCCCCTCAGTCCGGCTTTCCCCAGCCCCAGGTTAGCCAACGTTTATCAAGTGTCACCACATGGCAGGCACAGTGCAGAGACCTCTGCACACACTCTCTCCTCTCATCTCCTCGACAACCTTGTGAGGTGGGTGCTGTCATTGTCCCCATTTTACACATGGAGAAACTGAGGAGAGGTCTGGTACAGCAGAGTGCAGACGCACCTCAGACCTCTCTTTCCCCAGAGCCCAGGCTCTGCACTGCCTTGTCTGGGACTCATTCAGCTGAGATGGAAACTCAGCCTGTGACCTGCTGAGCTGCTTCTCAGAGTTGCTGGGTTGCTGTGTCTGGCTGGAGCAATGGATTGCAACCGTGATTGTACACTGAAATTATCCAGGAAGCTTTAAGAACTACTTATACTTGGGTTTTGCCACTGAAGATTTGGATTTTGATTTCGACTGAGTTGAGGTGTGGCCTGGACATTTACCAGATGAGGGTTGGCCAACATTTTCCATAAAGGGCAGGTGCAGATAGTACATACTTTTGGCTTTGCAGGCCATATGGTCTCTGTTGCATCTACTCAGCTCTGCCTTGGTAGAGTGAAAGCAGCCACAGACTCTATGTAAATGAATGAGCATGGCTGTGTTCCAGCAAAACTTTCTTTATAAAAACAGGTGACTGGCTGGAACTGGCCTGTGAGCCAGTGACTGATCAAGTCAGGCAGCTCATTAGTAGGTTCTATCCCATGGCCAGTGAGATCAGAATTCATCTTGCTTCTGTGACTCTGGTGTCTGTGGTGTCTTGGGAGAGCCCTGGGCACCCTCCTCCCCAAACACTGTCCTCCTGCAGTATCAGCAGGCCCAGTTTCTCTGGCTGAACTTCTATGATGGCCTCTGTTTTATGGACCAGTGCCCTGCTGGGTTGGAAATCCTGCCACAAACCACCACACCCTGTTTGGCGGGGGTCCTGCCTGGTTTGCTAGCCCTCCCTTATAAGGAGTTAAGATTGGCCCCCTTGGTCCTGGCTGACATCCAGGTCCTCTGTAATTAGAAGAATTAGCTGGATTTGTGAGGCTGCCACCTGTTTGCTAAAGAGGACTGCCCTTTGTGAGCGTGCCTCCCTTTGCTGCCCCCACCCTCCCAGGCTGGTCTCCCCCTAGAGCTAGTCCAGTGGGGGGGGGGGTCTGGTCCCTTCCCTTTCCTCACCCAGGGTCTTAGTTCCTTCCCTTTTGAACTGGTCTTCCGTGCCCACCTCGTACTTGTAGCTTGAGTGATATCATCATTTTCACCCGAGGGATTTGGCATATCAATTTTCTTTTATGGAGTATTAATGCGGGATTCCTGAAATTGTGAGCTGTGATTATTTACAAAGTCAAAGGGGGAGCTGGAAAATAAAGCTGCTGAATTGCTCTTGGTGATTGGAATTATGCCTCAAGCCCCTAAAACTGTAGAATCAAAGCATGCTTTTCCTAGCGTCCCTCACATGGCAGCTGTCTGGGTTGGTAATGGGGTGTAGAAACACCACAGAAAATGCCAAACTCAAAGACCAGTATTACTATAGATGGCACTTAATCTATTAACAGTTCATGTTCACAGAGGGTCTTTCCAGGTTCGTTGTTTAGACTTTGGAATGTTCAATGAACATTTACTGAGGCCTGAATTTGTTCCACATGTCAGAGACACAGGATGAGGCTTTTGCCCTCACCAGAGAAGGACCGTTGTGTAAACAAGTAACTACACGAAGGTGCCCAAGCGCTGTAGTAGAGGCACGTGCACAGCTGTGTGCATGAGAGGCTGGAGAGGAAGGCTGAGGAGTCAGAGAAACTTCTCTCAGGGGTAGGTGAGAGGTGAGCTTGCCTGTGTGGAGCTCCCCAGACAGAAAACAGGAGGAAAGGCCTTTCTGGGGAGAGGGACCAGCCTGTCAAAGGCAGGAGCAGGGACTGGACTGTGGGGTCCATGGCGGGGAATGGTGGGAGTTGCATCTGGAAAGTGGCTAAGGGATTTGTAAACCATTCTGGAAGCTCCAGCATTCCTGGGTGATATTGGGCCAATAGGAGCATCTAAAATAGAAGAGAAACGCAATCCAGTTTGTTTTAGAAAGATGATTTTGGCAGCAGTGGGGATCCTGAATTAGTGTGGTAAATAAGGAAAGAAGCAGGAGTCTTGGTAGGAGGCTGTTGTCAAGATCAAGAGGCTCCAAGCTAAGGAAACAGAAGCTGGATGAACAAGACGGGAGACCGAATTGATAGAATGATGAAGGTGAGTGGGAAGGTATTCTTCATTTTAAAATATGAAAGGAGACTGGACATGATGGCTCATGCCTGTAATCCTATCACTCGGGGAGGCTGAGGAAGGTGGATTGCTTGAGCTCAGAAGTTCAAGAACAGCCTAAGCAAGAGAGAAATCTCATCTCTACTAAAAATAGAAAAATTAGCTGGGTATGGTGGCACATGCCTATAACCCCAGATACTCAGGAGGCTGAGGCAAGAGGATCTCTTGACCCCAAGAGTTGCAGGTTGCTGTGAGTTAAGATGAACCATGAAACTCTACCCGGGGTGACAGAGTGAGACTCTGTCTCAAAAGAAAAAGAAAAAAAATATATATGTATGTATAGAAGGAGTAGTGTTTTTAAAGGAGCAGAGATGTTCATGGCTCAGGCGTGGGGTGTGCTGGTTTTGTGGAGTCTGAGGATCACTCAGTTAGTCACCCACTAGGCTATGCGTATGTGGGACAGGAGTTAAGAGGAAGAACTGGAGGTAGAAACTTCTACCAGGCACTGGGTGCAGATACGGTTCCGATGCCTGTTGTTTATAGCTTAGCGGAGAAGACAGACGTTCAGCAGTCAACTTGGAAATAGGTGTTCATGAGAACAGCCTGTGAGTGTGAATTGTGTGATCGTGGGCTAGTCACCTACCTCCGTCAGCCTGGACTTCCTCAGTCAGAAAGAAATGGGTTATAGAAGGACAACAGAAATAACTAAGGCACATCGGACAGTTCATAAACACCCTGCATACACTGTCGGATGAAATCCTCACGCTGACCACCTCACATGCTTTTGAAAGTAATGTTATTTTGAATAAGAAATACATTCACACAATATGGAGCTCAAAATTCACAGAAGGGTAAATAAAGACTCCTTTCCATCGTGGTCTGTGGTCTTTCCCGAAGACAACATGCCTAAGTGCCTTACAGGAGTATCTTTGCGTGTACAAGTGACCACTGTATGTGCGCGCGTGTGTGCGGTCTTTTATTCTCTCTTTTTCCTTTTTCTTTGCAGAAATGATAACATACTATTCACTATTCTGTACCTTGCTTTTTTCTTGCCTATCAAGAAATATCCATTGAAGGGTACAGCACGATTTTGACATAAGGGGCCCCCTATTTAGGGAGACCTAGGTTGTTTCCAATGTTCTGCTGCTATGAACAATGCCGCGTCATTTCACACATGTGTAAGTGTGAAATCCCTAGATTATAGGATAAATCCCTAGGAGTGAAATTGCTATGTCAAAGAGAACATGAATGGTTGGTGCCGAATTTCTCTTCATGGTGGTGCCACCAAGTCATGTTCCTTTTGGCAAGGTCTCTCATGGGTGTGGGGCTCATATGCTGTAATATGTTGCCACACCTTCAGGGGGCGGAGAAGGGGGCAGCAGATGCAAAGTGTCCTCACGCCCCTCATGCCCTGCACAGCGGCTCTTCCACCTGCTGTCCACGCTGGGAGAAGCGCCAGTCGCCTATCAGGAGAGAACCCTTGCAGTCCTGTCCAGCCTTTTGCCTCTTACAGACATTCACCATTGTTTTACCATGGGAGGTGCCTCCCTGTCCTGATTTCCCCTGAGTACAAGTGGTCGTGGGGCCAGTGCTGCTTCTTGGGCATCAGCTCTTATGCACAGTATTGTGTATGAGAAGTGTCAGCTGACAGTTCTGCCGCCTGGGCACTGGGTGGTGGGGAGGCCCACGAGTCCTTCCCAGCCTCCTCCACACAGCATGGAGAGACACTTGGGATGACTTGCCAGTGGCGTGATAGAACAGGTCAGGATGGAGTGCCGATCTCACCTGGTTTGCAACAAGCACTGAAGATACAGCCGATCACGTGTGTCAACTCATTTGTCCGCACAAGCTGTATTCATTGCTACTGGTTCTTCTGTGTGTTTTGAAAACTCTGTTTCACACTGGAGTTTGGTATTAAGTGGAAGGAAGAAAAAGGATGAAGTAGATTCGTGGTTGCCTCTTACTGAGATAGCTGCATGACCTGGTTCAACAAGTTGAGACTGACATAACTCCATTTCACCCAGGCTCTTTCTACTGAGTACCTGCTATGTACATGGCACAGCCCTGAAATGGATCACAATTTTAAGTACTTGGGATAGCGACAGCCATGTCAGCTGTTTACGTTGACTTTGGCCGACTGAAATTGCTTTGCCTTTTTCCTGTGCTAGCTAGTCGTTATATTTTTCATTGACAAACTGAATTGCAAAGCAGGCATGATTCACTTTGCACAGTACAAGGAAAATTGCTCTGAAAATTAACAATGTTTTTGTGGTACTGGTGGATTTAAAAGTAAAATATGATTTTCTGATTTATCTGTTTGGTAAGGGAGAATTTTTTACCTAAAGGGAAAATAAGCCAAAATGCATTAAGTTCAGGAATCTGAAACAATATCAAACACAGACTTAAAAGATTTTTTTAAAGCCTATAAACAATGAATATTAAGAAGAAGGACCAATGTCACCAAGATTGCGTGGCGGAATGTTTCCTGGTCTGAAGGAAAGGCAAACCCTTAGTGCTGGTATGGCTATAAGGGAAAATCTTCTAGGGGAAAAAAAGAAAATAATGAGAGAGCAACAGAGAAAGAAGGAAAATACTCAAAAAGAAAAAAAAAAACATGGAAAAAAAGGAAAGATAACAGCAGGTGGTGGGTATCTGAAAAAGCAGAAGAAATTAAAGCCAAACAGTGAAAGTGGCAGCAAAGAGGAGAGTGGGCCGGTGGGAAAGGAGAGAGGCCACCTCTCCATGTAACTGTGTCATCTGACTCACGTTTCTCGCTCTGCCTGAGAGCACTTTGACCACCAGTATCTGAGCTGCACTGGACTCAGGCACTCCTCAGTATACCATGTATTACCGCCTAACAGTAACTTACAACGCTTGTCAGGTGCTTACCTGGTTAACTACTTTGCATATTAGCTCATTTAACCCTCATAACAAGCCCTTGAGCAATCATTATCTTCACTGTATGGATGAAGTAACTAAGTTACAGAGAGGCTGAGCAGCTCGCCCAAGGTCAGAAGCTTCCAGGGGAAAATCTGAGGTGATTGGTAGGATTATTCTAAGATTCTCACTCCTTGGTGCACCAAACCTGTAGAATCCTTTTTCCCCTTCAGTGTGGACAGTGCTTGTAAAGATGATGGGATTTCACCCTCTTGATTAGTTTATCTTACATAGCAAGGAGAAAGTGATTTTTGTAGGTAGAAAGTAATGTCCCTAATAAGTAGATTTAGATTTAATCAAAAGAGAGACTGTCCTCGGGGGTCCTAAGCTAAGTAGGTGAGCTTATTAAAAGAAGGCTCAGGCCTTCCCTGAAGAAAGAGAACTGTAGTAAGAGATTCTTCTGTTAACCCTGAAGAAGCATTAAGCTGTGTTGTGAACAGCCTTATGGAGGAGGCCATGTGGCAAGGACCTGAGAGTGGTCTTCAGGAGCTGGGCATGGTCCCTGACCAACAGCTAGCAAGGGCATGAGTACCTCAGTCATCAGCCTCAGGGAAGCGAATTTTTCCAACAACCACATGGGTTTGGAAGAGAACCCTAACTCCAAGAAAGAAACGTATAGCTGACTCCACGATTTCAGCCTGTGAGATCCTGAGCAGAAGGCCAGTTCAGTCAACTGAACTGGAGTTCTGACCTGCAGAAGGGCTTTGAGCTGCTAAGTTTGTGTTAATTTGTTCTGCAGCAGCATAAAATGGATGCACTGGGAAGTGAGCCTCCCGACTCTGGCCCCTACTCCAGTCTGGCTCTGCAGAGAAGTCATTGCAAAATCACGAAATCCTGGAACCTCAGGGTTGAAGGGACCTTTGAGTTCATCCAGTCCAGTGCTTTAATAAAAAGTTTCCTTTGCAGCAGGTATCCACTGTGTGTGTAGGCTGGGGACTGCTTCGCTTACAGTGGAGTATGGGAGCAGGCAGTGTGCCACAGTAGAGCCCCACTTAGCTGCTTCTGTTCCTTCCATGCCCTTTTCCAAGGCACCTCTGATGAGCGCAGTATGAAAACCATGGAGCTGATCCAACAACTCATCTCATCTTTACCTTTCCTTCTACAACTTCCTGACCTCTGTCTGAAAGCCTCGCTAAACTTTTCTATTTGCTGGGCTATTCCTTTGGAAAGTCTTCTTTCTGTTGCATTAAAATCTGACTTTCTTTCATTGCCACTATTGGTCTACGTCTGGCCATAAATGACACATGGGACAAATGGAACCCTTTTTTCATAAGACACCTTCATGTCTAGCATGTACAAGACAGTTATCATGTTTTATGGAAACCGTCTATTTTCCAGACAAAACATCTCCATGCCGTCATGGGAGTTTCCAGGTCTTTCTCTCCTACTGAACTTTTGTTTGCCTATGTTTCTTTTCAACCAAGGTCAGGACCTAAGCACAAAGCTTTTGGTATGGACTGCTTCACATGAAATGCAGTGGGCCTAGCTTAAGCCATAGTCTAAATATTCTGTTTGAATCAATGCAACATTATACCACATTGGCTTTTTGGCAGCCACAAAGCAGTGCTGACTTGTACCACACATAGAGTCAACCAAAACTCCTTTTTTACAGTTGCGGTGGCTCAGGCATGTCTCCGCAGTCATGTACTTGTGTGTGTTTATTTTAACCTGAACCCAGGCTTAGTATTCATCACCGCTGTGTCTCATCAGGGATCGTCATCCAGCAATCTTGCTCTTCTTCCTAGCATCATCTCAACTCTCAGTGTGATAAGTGTGCCGTAAATATCCTCATTGGAGTTATTGACAGAATTTTGGAACTATTTGGGGCTGAGGTCAGAGCCCTCTGGCACCATACGGATGACCTATTCCCAGTGTTTGGGTCCTTCAAACAGTTACAAATCCAACTAATTACATCACCTAATGGCCGTCATCCAACTCATAAAGGTACCATTAGAAACAATGAACTGTTTCCTGGTGTCCAAGTCTAAGGTCTTGAGTCCATTTCTCTGACCTCCGAAGCTAGGAGGTCACAGTAGCTTCTCCTGAATGCTCACAAATGCTTTGTAGCCTCTTTTCCAGGATGTGCGTCATACCCACCCATCTGTGGTTCGCTCCTCCTTAGATAAACAACCTTTCCCCCATGACTCCATTCTCATCTTTTTTTTCCAGACCCCCTGTGGGAAAAGGTAAAGACCACATAAAGGCTGCCAGTGAACTGAGCCATAGGGTGCCTTAACGACAGTGGTAGGGCTCATCTTTGTTTCAGAGGAGTCTCTAGGGATCTTTCCATCAGAAGTAGGGCAGGTATCTTTTCATCACTTTACCCCAACATCAGGACAAGTTATGGGAGGTGGGACAGGTGCAGCCAAAGGCGAAGTCTGTGTTCAGGGGTGGGGTGAGGGGAGAAGAAGGGGTAAAGCTGAGTGTGGTTCTGAGGTTTCCACGAGGCTGGGGTGAAGCCAGTGCCTTCAGCAGCATCTCCCTTTCTTTTGCCCATCCTTTTCCCCTTTCTCTACCAGCCATGCTGTACCTTAAGGCAGGTAAGGGGAGAAGTAAGAGCCATCTCATAAAGAGGGGGCATCATTTTTGACAGCACTGGGGACAGCCTCGGCTCCGTGTTCGATGTAGGTGTGATGACTCCCAGATCCACCCTAAACTGAACATCCTGTGATTTCATAATTTATTGAGAGAGCACAAAGCCCATATGAGTGGGCTTGGTGGAGACAGTCCACAAGTATAAATAAATCACAATTGTGACCTGTCTTGGTTCATTTTATCATATACTTTTCGCCTTTATTCACATTCATTTATACAAAATGAAATTTTCCATGAGTCTTATAGGAGACCTATATTACCAAAAACACCAGGAACTTCTATTCGACTGTTGAAAAAGACATGTTTTAATTGCTGTGGTAAAATGTGACATCATAGTGTTCACCATTCACCATCTCTGATAACCACCTGATTTTGGGGGGAGCCTTTAGTCCATTTAATTCTGGTGGAGTCATCTCTGCACTCTGTTTTGTAGGGGCATGTAGGTTCGATCTGGCCAATCAAAACATTAGGTTCTCTCGTGTGTGGTTTAAGCCAATGCAAGGCAAAAAGACTTGCTGGGGATCCTAGAAACGAGACCCCTGGTCTTTCTCATTGAACTTGGAGTTCTCAGGTTTTGAGGTTCAAGCTATTTCCACTCCCTTGTTCACAGAAGGGAAGAATCTGAAAGAAAATGAAGCCAAGACAGAGAAAGTGGAGGTAAAAAATAGAACAAAACTGGGTTCTGATGACATGAGGAAGCAGTGATTAGGGACTAGACTCTGGAGCCAGAACTGCTTAGGTTTGAAATGTTCTGCCATTTACTAATGTGATCACTATAGATGAGTTAGTCTCTGTGCCTCAGTTTCCTCATCTGTGAAGTGGGAATTGTTATAATACCTACTCACAGAATTGAGGTTCAGTGCATCTGTGAAATGCTGAGAACAGTACCCAGCATCTGGTACCTACCACAAGAGTGTTTGTCAACATTTGAGCCATATATCAAGGCATGCCTAAAATGAGATCCACCCCTTGATTTTTTTTTCAATTTTAAGAACAATAAATTCTCTTGCATTAGGCAGTTTGGGTTGTGCTTTTCATCACTTTATCCAAGGAGTCCTAACTAGTAGACTTGGCGAAATCGAATTCTTATTCAATTTTAAATTTTGTCTTCATTGATGACAATAAGATAAAAATAATCCAAACATTGGATGCTCCAATGATGAGCATGATCTTAGAATACACTAATTTCAGCTTGGCACTTACAGCTCAACAGCTAGGGTTCCAGTCTCTTACCGGAGATGGCAGGTTCAAGCCCAGCCCAGGTCTGCCAAACAACAATGACAACTACAACCAAAAAACAGCTGCATGTTGTGGTGGGCACCTGTAGTCCCAGCTACTTGGGAGGCTGAGGGAAAAGAATCGTTTAAGCCCAAGAGTTTGAGGTTGCCGTGAGCCGTGATGCCACAGCACTCTACCTAGGGTGATGTAGTGAGACTCTGTCTCAAAAAAAACAAAAAAGAATACACTAATTTCCTTCTCCTTCCTAGAGTCTTGGTTGCATTTGTTTGAAATTTACATTTCCTCATTTCTTTTTCTTTTACTTTTTTTTTTTTTTTTTTTTTGCAGTTTTTGGCCGGGGCCAGGTTTGAACCTGTCACCTCCAGTATATGGGGCCCATGCCCTACTCCTTTGAGCCACAGGCGCCGCCCCATTTCTTTAAAATATAACCAGGGCGTAATTACTGAAGGGAACTCTGAATGTTGCAATTAGATTTTCATAACAAACACACGCTTTATGTTCTTTGTGTATGGTTTACATAATATTTTAAAGTAAAAATATGCTAAACATTTTTAAATAAAATATAAATAATAAATAAACTAAATATAAATAAAATCTTTAAAAAAACACACCTGCATGGGAAAAGTAGGTAGTTGGCTGGGGATATGGGTGAGAACAGGGAGGAAAACCTGGGAATCTCTATTGTATTTAGCAACCACTTGGCTCATGTGCTCTTGGACAAGCTGATTCTGCTTGGTTTCCTGGTCTGTAAAACAGGCAGGACCAGGGTGATAGCCAAGTTCCCCCCCACGCTTATTTTTTTTAATACACAGTATTCAGTGACCTATTCCTCTTTATTAATTTTGAAGTGTGTATGACCTTTCTTAAATAATATATTAAATTTCATCTGTTGTTAAAATGATAGAAAAAATGTAATAATGAAACTTAGGGGAATTTTGTGATAGCCTTAGAATTTGTAGTGTATATTTTAAAGTTCTCCTCCTCCGTATTTTTCTATATCTGAGGAGCTTTGTTTTTTCTTTCTGTTGTAAAAAAATCCATGTGTTCTTCTCCCTGAGTTCTGACTGTCCTTAATAATCAACCCGGAGCTTGGCCATTTAAGCTGAGAATAGCAGCACAGGCGCTGGTTGGCTTTAATTAGCAGACAGCACGCAGAGAGGGACAATAAGGAACAGGATAGAAAACAAATAGTAAACCAGAGAAAATGGAGACAAAGCGAATGAGTAGAATCAGCTCAGGGAGCTGGGAGGAGGGGGGCCCCAATGTTGTTAGTTTTCCTTTTTTTTGGAGAGTGAGGCTAGGCCTGGTGTGAAGTGGGCAGTCAGTGGGTTTGCAGGAGTGGGGGGGCCAGCTATGAGTAGGTGAGAGCCAGCATTTGGCTGCGTGGGGACGCACTTCATCCTGCCAACTCAAGGGCCCAGGGATGGCGGAGGAAGACTATCACAAAAGAAAACTCAGGATACCCATGTCCCTGTGCAAAATACATGTTCCACTGCTGAGGTGAAAATATCCAAGGCATTGCCTGAAGAACAGTGTGACCTCTGAGAAAGCTAAGAAGTTGCCTACTCACCTGAACCAAGGCATTTGTGTTTGAAAACCACAGTGCTTATTTGCAAGTAAGTATTCATTTCATGCCTCGCTATTTGGCTTTTAGGTTGGACTTAATTAAAAAAGCTGTAGCATCTTTGAGTCCAATTTCCTCTTTTCACATAGCATCTGTCCCTGACAGCTTGTGCGAGGCTGGGCCACTTGTTGAGGCTGAAGCTAGAGGAGGAAATGACAGGGGAGAGGCGAGGTGGACATACGCCTCTTGTTGGAGGTGCCACTCTCTGATTCTGCACAGCCCTGTCACATGCTTAAGAGGCTTCTTGGTTTAAGCAAGGCAACAGATGTCTCCAAGAGGGGGATGTTGGCAGCGTCCCAAAGGCCAGCATGACTGCGGGTGAGGCATGAGTGAGCCGACAGGAGAAGGAAGCACACATGGTTTTGCCCTCCGCTCAGAACTGGAAAACAGGCCAACATCGGATAAGAGCGAATTCTAACTGAACAGAGCAGAGAGAAAATACTTATTTGGAACAAGCATTATCCTGGGGCAAGATGGGGGGAAGTTGACTATTTTCAAATACAAATATGCCCTAGCACTTTCTACATTCAAATAGATGGCACAGAGGATGAAAGTCAATAGAGGGTGACTTTGCCTATCAATGTGGCTGTGTTTTGCTTTGCAAAACCCATGTATTCATTTAGCTGGAGGTTTGGTTTTAAGTTTTACCAGGAAAGAGAACTGAACCTTCCTCCCCTTACCTTTTTTTTCCTTTTTTTGTGCCTGGGGCAGAGTGCTGTGGCACAGTACCCTCAAACTCTTGAGCTCAAGTGATCCTGAGCCCTCAGCCTCCTGAGTAGCTGGGACTGTAGGCACCTGCCACCATGCCCAGCTAGTTTTTCTATTTTTAACAGAGACAGGGTCTCTCTTTTGCTCAGCCTGGTCTTGAGGTCAAGCGATACACCTGCCTCAGCCTCCCAGAGTGCTAGGATTACAGGCATGCACGCCCAGTTGGCCCCTTTCTTCCCTTAAATAGGTTGTTCTCAGTTACTGGGACAAGACTATCAGTAAATCCAAACCAACCTGTATCTCACTTTGGAACAAATAATTGAGTTGGTAATAAGTGCACTCTTACAGATGGAGCACACATTTAATCTACTTTCCAATTGAAGGTTTTAGTGTCACTTTTAAAGTAGTTTGTTTGGCGTTCAAGGTATTAGAATTTGGTTCTTTGGAGACTTCATTCTTCATTTAAAAGAATCTTTGTAAATTGCTTGGGCCTTATACTTGACCCTGTTCTTGAAATTACCTGGAATTTCTCTAGCTGTGCTATTTTATAGTGTAAGACTCATCTAAACAAGTATGTGCCACCTACCTGTTCTCTTTCTGGACCTTAGCACTTCTTCCCTGCGTACTCCTGTTCCCCAAACCCCACAGATGTTCTGGCTACATTTTGTCTCCGAACAGTCTCTGTTGCTTTTATGCAAAGGAAACCAACATCGTGACATGTCCCATCCGAAGCTTGTGTTTAGTGCCCCATTCTGTGTGGTTCTGTGGGTATTGATTCTGTCCTGCTCATACTTTCTTTCATTTGATGTCTGAAGAATACAGTCATTCTGATTGCTGATCAGACTGTCACAGACCCATGGAAGGCCACCTCTGGGACACAAAAGAGCCTAAATGCAGCACATATCTAGAAAGCCAGCATGATCAGGGGCAATCAGGGTGTTCATCGCCAGGCCGTATTCTCGGGAGTCTTGCATGCCACCATGAGTAATGTTAGCAAGTTTTACTGACACTTTTCCAATTACACAAGTAATGAGGTGATATTTATGGACAAATCAGAAAAAAACACAGAAGAGAAAAGTAGATGATCTGCCTGCAAATCCTACATTTAGAAGCAGTCACATAAATCTTTTGATGTTTATGCTTTTAATTCTCTTTTATATATATATATACTTGTAAATCTATATTTTCTTTTTTCAAAAGAAATGTGCTAAGCCTGCTGATACTAATTTTATTGCAAAATCTACCATAAACATCTTTAAGTATTTGATAGCATTTTTTAATGTCTATGCATTGTTCAATTGCATGGGTGGGATTTTTTTTTTTTTTTTAAGAGACAGAGTCTCGCTTTGTTGCCCTCAGTAGAGTGCTGTGGCGTCACAGCTCAAAGCAACCTCCAGCTCTTGGGCTTAGGCAATTCTCTTGCCTCAGTCTGCCGAGTAGCTGGGACCACAGGAACCTGCCACAATGCCTGGTATTTTTTTGTTGCAGTTTGGCTGGGGCCAGGTTTGAATCTGCCACCCTTGGTATATGGGGCCGGTGCCCTGCCCACTGAGCCACAGGTGCCACCCAAGGGACTTTTGTTTTTTTAAATCAGTCAACTATATTTAGATATTTGGACTGGTTCCAGTTTTTCTTACTAATAAAACATTCTGTGAGTAACATTATGTGGCTAAATCTTTTCATATCCTCGTTACTTTGGTATTAAATCCTAGAAGTTGAATTGTTTGATCAAAAAGTGTCATGATTCTTACAGGAGTCTATCTCATATGCCCTTTACAATGGCACCAAACATCTGGGTGGCAATAGTTAGCCGCTCATGCTTCTCAAACATACGCTGAGATAGGGACAGTGGAGGAGGGGATTTCCCTCCCTCCCTTCTTTCCTTCCATCCTTCCTTCCTTCCATCTTTCTCTCGCCCTCTCTCTCTCTTTCCTTTTTTTTTGTGAGAAAGAGTGTTACACTGTTGCTAGAGTACTGGCAGTCAGAGGTATTTGAGGTCAGCAACCTCAAATTCTTAGGTGTCATAGGTCACAGCATTCTCAAACTCCCGGGTGTCATAGGTCACAGCATCCTCAACCTCCCGGCTGTCATAGGTCACAGCATCCTCAAACTCCCGGGTGTCATAGGTCACAGCAACCTCAAACTCCCGGGTGTCATAGCTCACAGCATCCTCAAACTCCCGGGTGTCATAGGTCACAGCATCCTCAACCTCCCGGGTGTCATAGGTCACAGCAACCTCCAACTCCCGGGTGTCATAGGTCACAGCATCCTCAAACTCCCGGGTGTCATAGGTCACAG
>CAUYRH010141689.1:0-30614 GCA_963574655.1 Perodicticus potto | reverse complement strand
GCAGTCACAGCTCACAGCAACCTCCAGCTTCTGGGCTTAGGTGATTCTCTTGCCTCAGCCTCCCGAGTAGCTGGGACTACAGGCGCCTGCCACAACGCCAGCTATTTTTTGATGCAGTTTGGCCGGGGCCAGGTTTGAACCCACCACCCTCGGTATATGGGGCCGGCGCCCTACTCGCAGAGCCACAGGCACCACCCATTTTGCTGCAATGAAAGTATATATTGGAAGGTGGGTGCTCTCCTGTATATCTAAGATTTCTAATGTGAAGTGCAGTGAGCCTCCCCCCAAGTCCTGGTTCGGAGGTCTGGGGTGGGGATTTTGAGAGAAGCTCTTCTCCTTCCCTGGGACCCCACACCAGCCACTGCCCTCAAGGGTCCTTCTTAGGGATGCCCTCCTCTTTTTCCCTACTAATTCTTCTGCCCCACAACCCTGAGAGGGAGATTCATGTGAACATGTGTGTGGAACAATTTGAGGTACTGTTTCCAACAGGTTGGCCTCTGGGGAACCTCATCTGGGGTACTCCCCTTCTGGCATCCCACCGTGTTCATGGCGCTGCCTGTCTGGCCTCTCTGCACCCTCAGATAGCTGTCCTGGTGCCAGCTTCCTTAGTCTCTAGGCAACAACAGATTCCTGCAGTCAGACTGCTGAGTTAGATCACCTGGAACCCTGCCTAGACACACCCTTCCCTGCTCCTATCTCTAGAGTCTCTATTTTATGCCCTGCTTCCTTCCAGTGCTCCACCCACATGCATGACTGCTCAGGACTCTTCCTGGTTACTAGAACCATCCTGGGAGACTGGCCAACAATTGGCAGCCCAAGGAGGTGATGGTCATATTGTGGACCTCACCTTCATCAATCATTTCTCAAAAAAGACTTTGGAAGGAATCAGAAACCTCTGCTATTGTTGTAAAGCAGATGCATATTAATAGGAAAGTATGACTGAAGAAAGACTAATATTAAGAATGTGTTATTAAACTCAGTATACCCAACTTATTATCATTTCAAAGTTGTTTTTTAATAATTTTATTAAATCATAATTGTGTACATTGGTGCAATCATAGGGCAGAATGTGCTTCATATACAATCATACATTTTGATCGTACTGTGAGAGATAGCCCTCATAGCATTTTCTTAATCACTATATAAAGACATTGATACTCTACATTTGATAAGTTTCACCAGTACCCTACTAAGATGCACCGTAGGTGTGATCCCACCAATTGCCCTCCACTTCAACTTACCAGGAGAAAAGTTAGGAAATATACATGAGTTATTTCATTCCGTTTTGGTTTTAGTGTCTGTGTAATCCATCCGCAGCTCCTCACCAGCTGTTCTTGTCACTTTGGCCTACAGTTACCCTCTCCTCCGCATGGGCTCCTGCAGCAGAGCTTGTGAGAATACCCACCTTAGATACACTTGCAGGAGCGGGAAGGTGACTTTTATTAAACCCGCAGATTCCTGGGCCTGCCACCAGTCCTACTGAGCTGGAACAACTATAAGTTGATCAGGGGAATCTAAACTTTTCCCCATCCAGCCCAGGTGATTCTTATGAGTCATAATATTTGCAAAGCAGTATATATTCCTGATTCATTTAAAATATCTACATGAAGAGGGATTATTTTCCTCTTAAGAGACTCAGAAGAGACATTAATTTCAGGAGACACCAGGACTTACTGACTCCCAGATGCTTGCATCCGGATAATAGAAACATTTATAACACCATTAGAGAAATAATATTCTCATAAATGCCAGCCTGTAATAAAACAGCTGTAATGAATTTTTATAGATTTAATGTGAGATTTTTATTTCATCATTCAGAAAAATCAATCAGACTAAAACCAAAATTCTAAACTGCAAAATTAACTTAAAGCATCCAAGGGAAATCCTGTTCTATCGGAGATGAGGAGCTGGACCAGGTGGATCAGAAAATGATAACCCAGGTATTAAGTGTCAAATCCAGGCTACAGGTATTTTAAACAAAGCCCAGGCCTTTACCCATTGGATCATCTGTCTCTTTTCCTGCCTTTCTTCCCTCCCAGTCTTTGTTTTCTTCCATCAGGAGCACATTCCGACTTCAACTCTTCTTTTCACTGCCCAGATGATAAATGATATTTTCCTCTCATTCTCGGTTTCTCTTTAGTGTATAGAATTTGCATTCAAAATCCCTAATCCAAACATCCGAAATCCTAAATGCTCTAAAGTCTGAAATTTTTGAGCACAGACATGACACCACAAGGGGAAAATTCCACACAAAATTACTTAACACGAGATTTATTTCATGCACAACATTATTAAAAATATTGAATAACATTTTTTTAAAAAGCTTCCTAAGGAGTCTTTTCTTATTCTTTTGGAGTCATAAGTTTTTAGAAAACAATCAAACAAATAATTTGACTCTACCTCTCAGCACTGTAGTTTATAGTTGGTAAAGAACACTTTTTTCATTAACATCATTCTAAACTAGTTTTGAACAAGTGTTTCTTTGTCAGTTTCTTTTCTGTGATCTTGTTGCTGACAATCTACCTTCAAGCAAATAGTTTACATGTGACATTTTGCATGTAAGTAACATATTGCAATCCTTATGACCTCAAAGGAAGTAATTATTGTTGAATTGAAGAAAAGATTCTGCAGGGAGTAAGAGCCTTCAGAATTGGAAATGTGATTACTATAGATCAGTCAAGATACCTTTTTCTCCCTCCCTAAAGAAGAATTATCTGACACATCGAATATCTTTATTTGGATTATCAAGGGATTATGAGAGTGACTTCCTGAAATACAAATAAAGGAATATTCACCTAAAGTCAAATTGCTGATGTGATGTTCATTTAACAGAATTCAACTTGAATGAACTGAGTCTCATTCTGACTAAATTCTCAATCTATAGATGCTAAATAAATTTGATCCCACATTAGAAACTAGTTAACACTGCACACACGTTAAGCTCGTTTTTTAAAGTGGGCATAAGCTTAAAATGAATGACCCAATTTTCTGGATTTAAATCTTTATGCACCTTTTTTCTCTAAATCTGAGTTCAACTAAAGTTGTCCTTTTAAAACGTTTACTCAACTTAGTTCAAAACTTCTTAGTGGGGTTAAAAATGTTTGCCTTAGCTTTTAACATTGAAAGCTCAAATTTCAAATTCAATACATTTTAATAATATAATCATTGTATAACATCGAACTTTTCCTTGACACATACATTTCTAGGATTTTTATTTTTCATTCGAGAATATCTAAGGGAAACAGCTTATGTTTCATATTATGCTTGTTAATATTTGCCCAGAAATGAAGTGCATCCCCTAGATACCAATTCCCTAAAGGTTTTCATTACCTCATTATGTGCTTAAAACTTCTTGTTAGAAAAGGTGCCAGACCATGTTATGAAAAATGTCTGGCATGTTGAAGCAATATAGAAAAACAGTTAAAAATGTAAGCTAATGAGTCAGACTAACTATGCTTAACGCTTTTCTGTTCACTGCCAGGATGATCTGGGGCAGATTCTTAAACTCTCTGTATATCACTCCCCTCATTTTAATAGCATTCACTTATAAAAAGGTTTGTGGAAACATTAAATGCACTAATACCTCTAAAGCAGGCGTCCTCAAACTTTTTAAACAGGGGGCCAATTCACTGTCCCTCAGACTGTTGGAGGGCCGGACTACAGTTTAAAAAAAAAAAAAAACTATGAACAAATTCGTATACACACTGCACATATCTTATTTTGAAGTCAGAAACAAAACGGGAACAAATAGAATTCATACCAATGCATGTGGCCTGCGGGCCGTAGTTTGAGGACCCCTGCTCTAAAGTGTTTAGAACAGTGCCAGGCAAAGTGGACTATACAAATATTACTACTACTATTCTGGTGCAAATTAAGCTATTATTATTACATAGGGTAATAATTATTACATTGCACTCTATATCATTATTTTAGTAGGTCCTAGGTAACGAATTATGGAATAAAGCTCATAAAACATTCTTTGCATTGAAATTCAAATTTGATTACATTGAAATGAACAAAGTATTTTAACTATAAAGTGTTAGCAAAAATTTGAAATCACTTTTGGTCTTGATCTAAGTCCTTTTCCTAAATGATGGCAGAGAATTACAAGTCTTGGTGTGGGCAGAGGGATTCTCTTGCGGTGAGGGCTGGGCAAATAGTGTCCCTTGTCAGACTTTGGGTTCCAAGGGAAAATTTAAAAATGGAAAGTCAAAAATTGAGTTCTGTAAGCTAGAGAATGAAGCCACCCATGGGGAGGCCCAGAAGCCAAGTAAGGGAGGATGAGGACCAGCCTGAAACCCTGTGGCCATGCTGCTCACACAGCTCCTGGATAGGGGATCTGGTTGCCATGCAGGGAAGCTGTATTTACAGTGCTGAGGACTACGCTTGGCAGTTAATCATTTCTTATTTCTATTCCTGCTGCTTAGACTGTACCAAGCATAATTAGTGATTTTATTTTAGGCTAATCCACATACTCAAGAGGATATGCCCTACCTTCAAAAAAGAATGGCGCACACTTATAAATTCATGACACACACACAAAAATAAAATTAAAAGTATCTCAGTAGCAAAATGCTAAATCATTTAAACCTCCTCTGTCAGCATCATATATACTAGAGTACGACAATGTGATACAATCACTAAGGGAAAGAGAACCAGAAGCCACAGCAGACACGGCCTCTGATGATTTTGGGGCATTTCAGGGATTACTCGGGGGAATATAAAGAAACTAAAATAAAAAGGACAAATGTCAAATCGATGAAATTGACCTGTATCTGAAATATGGCACCTCTAGAAAATGATTCTTTTTTTCTAAAGGGAGACTGGGGAATTCTAGCTTGAGCTTGCTAACCAGGTGTTGCATATTCATCTTGTGCTAGACAATGGTATTTGCATAATGTGGGATCCAGTTCTGTGTGCAGGAGCACCCTGTAAGGAGCTCAGATGCAGGCTGAGGAAGACAACAGCCTGCCTTTTTGAGCACACCACAAACTGCATTTAATTTCCCTTTGATGGAATTTCCCAAATTTGCTGAAGATTGCATTCCATGAGAGCATCATTCTTTATAGAACGTTTTTGCTTAACACATATGCTCGTGTGCATGCACACATACACACACATATGTATATAATGCACATATCTTTACTTATAATTGTTTTGGAGGTGGTGGTATTAACAACCACGGTTTTAAAGAATGAAGCTTTATAGAGGGTGACATACAAACCCAAATAAGAGCATATTTGACACATTTGAGACTTCACTCTATCTCATTTCGCTGAAGAGGTAGTGAGAAGAAGCACCATCGCTAAGTCTTTTTTACTTGGACATGTGGCAGAAACAAACTCTAACTGCAATATAATGTATGAACATAACACATCTGAGTGCAAATTAGTCGTCAAGACAAAATATTCTGGAAGAGGCCACATGGCTGAAAAAAGTGCTCAACTTCTAATAAACATTACCACAAAATAGAAAGACTAACATAAAATATAAATTTTAATATTATAAGTAATTATTTTCTAATAAAATATATTTATATAATTCTAACTTTAAAATACTCTCCTTTCTCTTTCTTCATTTTTTTTAGAATTCACATTGTTTATTTTTTTTTTAAATAATGTTTTACCAGAAACTTGCTAAGATAAGCTCATGCCTAATTAAAAATACAAATGATTATATTAACACAAACTCAAGATTGACCAGTTTTCCATGCAATGGATCATTTTTTTAAATGTGGCAGATAAACAATTCAATATGTAATATCATTCTTTCTTTAGATGAATTTCCATTGCTAAGCATTGAGAAATATAAATGAACACCATCTACAATGTCCTAAGAAAGATCAAATACTAAAGGAAAAATGGCAGAATGGATAGACACAGAACTTTCCAGTTTTCATAGTTGTGGTTGTTATTTTACACACACTGAAGGAATGGCCAATATATTGCATATTACTTACTGATGGGTAGAGGTAACCTTCTCCATTCATGGCTATGTACAACCCTGTCTTCACTCCCTGGATGGCAACAACACGCAGTCCCACTGGTATGAGGTTGAACAGTGCTGGAATGATAAACATAGTCTGTCATGAATAGGCAGGAAGAAGCAAAGCAAGCAGTTTTCGTTTTTCTGGCCTTTCTTTTATTTAAGAAACATCATTTTTTGTTGCTGCTTTCTGAGAATTCCAATTAAATGACTTTTTTTTTCTCTTTATAGTTAAAAGTTTTGTTATGAGTGAAATTAGCACTCTAAGAAGTCCTAAGGGGGAAGTTTATCACATTAAATGCCTGCATCTGAAAAACAGAAAGACAGCATATCAACAACCTATTGAATCATCTTAAGGAAATGGAAAAGGAGGAGAAATCTAATCCCAAACCTAGCAGAAGAAAAAAAATAACCAAAATGAAACCAGAAATAAATGAAATTGAGAACAAAAGAATCATTTAGAAAATGTATGAAACAAAAAGTTGGTTCTTCAAAAAGACAAATAAAAAAGATAAACTTTTGGCCAGATTAACTAGAAGCAGAAAAATAAAATCTCTAATAACCTCATTCAGAGATGAAAAGGGGAAAATAACACTTGATACCAAAGAGATACAAGAGTTTATCTCTGATTACTATAAGAAACTCTCTATGCCCAGACATTTGACAATGTGGAAGAAATGGACCAATACATGTAATTACATCATCTCCCTAGACTTAAGCAAGAAGAAATAGATCTCTTGAACACACCAATATCAAGCACTGAAATAAAAGATACAATTAAAAAAACCTTGCAATGAAAGAAAGCCCTGGACCACATGACTTCACATCAGAATTCTATCAGACCTTTAAAGAAGAGCTTGTACCTGTACTGCAGAAACTATTCCAAAAAATTGAGAAGGAAGGAACCTTCCCCAACAAGTTCTCTGAGGCAAATATCACCCTGATTCCAAAATTAGGAAAGGACTCAACTAAAAAGGAGAACTACAGAACAATTTCAATAATGAATATCTATGTAAAAATACTCAATAAAATCATAGCCAATAGGTTACAGCTACACTTTAAAAAAATATATATATACACATCATGATCAAGTAGGCTTCATCCAAGGAATGCAAGGCTGGTTTAATATACACAAATCCATAAATGTAATTCACCATATCAATAGAAGCAAAAATAAAGATCATATGATCCTCTCCATAGATACAGAAAAAGGATTTGATAAAATTCAGCATCCTTTTCTAACAACTTAAGTACATAGGCATAGGTGGAGTATTTCTTAAACTGATTGACGCCGTCTATGACAACCCCACAGCTAACGTCATACTGAATGGTGTAAATTGAGAGCCTTTCCTTTTAGAACTGGAACCAGACAAGGACGTCCTCTATCTCCACTATTATTCAACATAGTGGTGGAATTTCTAGCCAATGTAATCAGGCAAGAGAAGGATATAAAGGGCATCCAATTGGGGCAGAAAAGGTCAAATTCTCACTTTTTGCCAATGACATGATCTTATACTTAGAGAACCCCAGAGGCTCAAATACAAGTCTCCTGGAAGTGATCCAGAAATGCAGTCACGTCTCAGGGTATAAAATCAATGTCCATAAATCAGTAGTCTTTTTATGTGCCAACAACAGCCAAGTTGAGAAGCTAGTCAAAGACACAATTCCCTTCAGAGTAGCTTCAAAGAAAATAAAATTCCTAGGAATAAAATAACAAAAGAGGTGAGGGACCTCTACAAAGAGAATCATAAGAACCTAAGAATAGCAGAAGACATCAAAAAAAATGAAAGAACATACCACTCTCTTGGCTGGAAAGAATCAACATTTGTTAAAATGTTTATAGTACTCAAAGCAATCTATAGATACAATGCAATCCCCATTAAAATACCAACATCATCCTTTAAAGAACTAGAAAAAATAGTGATTTGTTTTGTACGAATCAGAAAAAAAAAAACCTTTATAGCCAGGGCAATTTTTTTGTAACTAAAACAAAGCTGGAGGCATCACTCTACCAGACTTCAGGCTATATTACAAGTTCACAGTGATCAAAACAGCATGGTATTGGCAGAAAAATAGAGATATAGATATTTGGAACCAAATAGAAAACCAAGAGATGAAACCAGTCTCTTACAGCCATCTAATTTTTGATAAACCCAAAAAAGCATACACTGTGGAAAAGAAGCCCTATTCAACAAATGGTGCTGGGAGAACTGGATAACCGCACAAGAAAGAGTGAAACTGGACCTGCACCTTTCACCACTTACAAAAGTTGACTCAAGAAGGATAAAATCTAAGATGTGAAATGATCAAAATCCTAGAATAAAGTGTGGGGAACACTCTTGATATTGACCTGGGGAAAGATTTTGTGAAGAAGACTTCAGTGGCAATTACAACAACAACAAAAATAAACAAATGAATCTTAATTAAACAGAAAATATTCTGTACACAGAAACAATTAAAGCAAAAATACAACCTTCAGAGTGGGAAAAGATATTTGCATGGTATGAATCTGAAAAAGGCTTCATAACTGGGCTCTATAGAGAATTCAAATTAATCAACAAAAAGAGCAAACAATCTCATCTATCACTGGCAAGACACATGAAAAGAACCTTCTCAGGGACACATGGCTAACAAATGTATGAAAAAATTCTCATCATCCCTAATCATCAGAGAAATACAAATCAAAACCACCCTCAGATGTCACCTAATCTCAGTGAGAAAAGTCCCAAAGTTGCACGTGCTAACATGGATGTGGAAACAGGGGAACACTTTTACACTGTTGGTGGGACTGCAAACGAATACAGCCTCTTTGGAAAGAAGTATGAAGAATCCTCAACGAATTCGAATTAGATCTCCCATTTGACCCTGCAATCCCACTACTAAGCAGCTACCCTGAAGAAAAAACAATCATGTTATCATAAATCATTGCACTACGTTGTGCAGCTCAATGTACAATCACCAAGAGGTGGAAACAACCTAAATGCCCATTAACTCAGGAATGAATTAACAGGCTCTGGTATATGTATACCAGGGAAAAATATTCAGCCATTAAAAAAGACTATGACTTTACATCTTTTGTATTAACATGGATGGAGTTGAAATACATTCTTCTTAGGAAAGTATGACAAGAATGGAGAAGCAAAAATCCAATGTAGTCAATACCAATATGAAGCCAGCAGATGATCTAATACACACCCGCATAAGAGAAAAACTTAATTAAGTTCAAGTTGGGAGAGGGGTCTGAGGGAGGGGACTAGGGGAGGGGGGATTGGTATGCTCCCACCTGATGGGCACAATGTAAGGCATATACAGCACACCTTTTGGATGTGGGACACAACTACAAGAGGGGCTGTACCTAACACATTCAAACATTGTGACCATGTTGTTTTTACCCTCACATTAGCCTGAAATAAAAAGGAAAAAAAAAAAAAAGAAAGAAAGAAAAGAAAAGAAATGAGCACTTTAGCTCCAATTTTAAATCTTCTTACCGGCCTTGTCTACGGACTTCTACAGAACTGGTGGGATAATAAACAGAATCAAAACTGTCGTCATGACTGTAGTAACCATTTAATACTAAAAAACCCAAAAATCAACTAAGAAGTTTCTCAAAGAACAAAATGTAAAGTGTCCAAGTTGAATGTTTATTCTGACCCTTCATGCAGAAGGTGTCACTGCAGTGTGATCAGAGCGGAAGTTGGAAAGTAATTCCAACACTAAGTTACTACTGTAGAAATAATATGATATGCCAGCAAAGCCAAGAAAAGATGTGCACCTGCCAATGGGCTGGATTTGATAAAACCAAATGGTATGCAAATATTTTGTTTCCATGTTTTGTTTCTTCCCTAGTTGATCAGTAAAAAAGTATTTTGATATTTTCTGCACAGTACAGATAGCAATGGCATAGGTAATTTTTTTATCTTCCTGCCTTTCTAGGGCACATCCATGTCAGTGTTACATGTTGAGTGTGGGCCTTCTAGCACCATCTTAGTGGTAACTGCTTGATAATTTTGGAGATTTTATCATAGATACATTTATCAGGGAACTGTTATTTATCCACAGTGAGGTTATCTACTCCCCCTCATGTCTTTCTTAACTTTACTTGTGTAAGTTAGAATTAAGTCTAATTCTAAGCCCTAGGATAAGGGCAGAACAGGTGTGAAACACACCGAAATGTTGAAGTAAACATGTAAATAAAAAAGCTAACTTTAGGTTCTCAACTGCAGCCCACAAAGGTAAATCATTTGAAAACTATGGGCAACTTTGACTTCATTTTAAGGTCTACTCACTACATGATTAAAAGCAGACTTTATAAATTGTGTTATATTAATTATCAAGGATAACAGTTCTCTTAATAGAGTGGAAGAACTTATATTCTTTCTTCTAATTATTACCTGATATTGTTCCCCAAATCTCAAGATGCCTTAATGGCGACCAACTAACCAGTTATCCTTTTAAGTCCCCTTCCATTGCATCTTAGCTCCACTATGCAGACTGACTTTGGACTGTCTCCTATAAGGGGCTCAGGGATTATGACACATATACAGAGGAGAAGGAGTTTTATTTTTGCTCATTTGTATGATTTAACGTTAAATACGGGCATGGGGTTGCGGAATACCATCGTAACTCTCAGTAGCCCGTCCCTGTGGGGGACTCATATTGACTCTTGTTTAGAATACCTGGACTGTACCAACTCCCTTATATTTTGCAGAACAAAGCACCATGTGATAAATTCTGATTTATGTGCAAATTTTTTTTATTTGATTGTCCATGCAATCAACTCAAACCTAATGATGCTAACATCCTTGCATGCCTTGTGATATTTTTAGGTCCCATATATTCGATAGAAACCAAATGGTATAATTCTAGAAAATGAATGAATCAGGAACTCACCAAAATAATGTGGTGTGGAAAATAGAAAAATTATCCACGCTAGATATCTGAGTACATCAGAGACTGGCTTTTCCATTCTTATGATACTTTATTAAGGAGATCAGGTTAATACGAAAGATTTACTCTACACCCATATAAATGAAAAACACAAGTAAATTCAAGTGTGGGGAGGAGGAGGAAGAAGACGGGAGAAGGGAAGGGAGGCAGATAGGGAAGCTCTCACCTAATGGACACAATGTAAGCGGACACGGCACACCCCCTGGGTTAAGGGCTCAAATACAACTTGGACTTTGCCTGAAAAATGCAAAAAATGTAACCTAATTGTTTGTATCCTCATATTAATCTCAAATTTAAAATATAGGTATTAAAAAGAAAGAAAAATTATACCAGATAATCTAAAATGGCCATACTTAAAAAAAAAAAAGTGGTTTCTTTTGGAGGGAATGTGCACGATAAATACAAGGTATTGTAACCCATAAAATGTAATAAGACATCAATCTTTATATCCACTGTCACTTGGAGGGCCATTCACGGTTGACCGTGAGGGAACTGGTACTAATTAAAGCCAGGACACCCACGTTAATTGAGACATCATTATATTTTTCTACTCTCCATTATTTTACATAATTACAAAGCAATGTCACAAAGCCCGGGGTGTCAGAATAATGAACATGTTTGAGCAACTTTGTTTATTCTGTGGAACACTCTAGTTGTCCACGTTAACAGAGATTTTCAATCCCAGCTGCACATTAAAAGTAGCTGTGCTCATACAATAGCATGGCCAAGTTCGACCCCCAGAACTATCAAATTACAATCTCTGGCAGTGAGTTAGGGCATAAGGAATTTTTGGAAAAGCTGCATAAATGGCCATGGTATAAACCACCAGCCTGAAAACTGTGAGGTGGTGGTCATCAAGTGACTGACAAAGTTTACACACCAAATTAGGAGGTGAGAGGAGTTATTTTTTTTTTTTTAATGGTTTTAAGCATTCATATAGTTCTTCTCTGTTTGAAGTATCTAGTAAGTATGGTAATGGGAACAATGAAGGGTAAGGGGAAAAATCTACAGCATCCTTAGAAACAACTTGGGGTAAAGAAAAACCGATACCTAATAAAACACAATACTTCATGGTAACGGTGACAGATAGTAGAATTTTAAAGAAATACACCACTGAAAATGAGTGTGGTGACGAAGTCACCCAGGTGCTCACTAGCTTTCTTGACAGATCTTTCCAGAGCAATAATTAGCATTCAAGTCACTACAGCACCTTCTCCAATAGGACCATACACCCCTCATCAATGACAGCCTGGCCATTTCTCCTTCCCAAAGAGCTCCAGACCTTAGGCTGGAAACTCTGGAAGAAGAGGCTCACCTGCCGGTGGGCCTTTTTTTCTTTTCTTGACTCATCTAAAATTTTTAACAAAGACAGCTTAGTAGAATGGTTCCGGCTTCTCCTCATTCTAAATGATCCCATATTTAGTAGTGGGAAATGTATTGAATTCCAGCCATGAAGAATTGAAGGTACAAGTCTCCTTTTCTTATCTGTTGGCATTTGAACTGATATCTGGGTGAGTTTTAGGTTACTTCTCATTATTTTTCTTATTAAGAATGACTAATCCATGGTTTGTATTCAGGGGATTATAAAAAAATGGAAATAAGTTTGTGAACTATTACATCCTTATTATATCACCCTCCTCCTCAAACAAAAATACCCGTGCTTTAATTAGGACCTGTCTGTCATTATTTCTAAGGCACACCTCCACTTTTAAATAATGTTTTTCACTGCTTACATTTTTTCCTAAGACTCATCATACTACAGCAATGAATCAGAAAAACAAAAGTATCTTAAAACGCATCCTAAAAAAACAGTGTTTTTCAATTAAAATGATGACAGGACACAAAAGTAAATTAGCAATTCTTATTGTTCTTAAAAATCTGCCATAATCCTGCCAATCTTTATTAAATTTTGTAGTTGTACAATTTGTATAGTCTTTCCAAGAAAGAACTTTATCTCACCCTCTTTTATTTTTTGTCTTTCCAAATGTAGAAATAGTAACGAAACCAACCTAGCTGGCTTACGGTGTACATAAAACGTAATATCACATATAGGAAAAGAAGCTGTCAACCCAATTTTTGCATAGGGATTTGAATCCCTCCAGCGTGGATATTATGGTTTGGTTCTGATTTGCTTTTACTCAGGGGATCCTGTTATTGTTTCCTTCTCAAGACTTTTCTTGACTGACATTTTGCAGAGGGCATCAAAGATTTCAAGAGTTTCTCAGTTTCTTGTTCCTTGCAGAGAAGGATTCCTTAAGAGATATTCCTTGCAGAGAAGGATTTTGCATACAGTTAGAGAACAGAAAGTTGAGTATTTTTTTGGTATCTCACCTATCCAGTTTAGTGTTTGACAATATTGCCAAAATCAGACCTAATAATGTGCATGTCTGCATATAATGTCTACGTGTGCACTTTAAAAATTTAAAAAATAATCTACAGCTTATTCCGAGCTGAAGCATTTTGCTTTTAAAGATAATTTCTCAAGTGATATTAAGGGTAAGCATTTTGTTTATTTTTACAAACATATAAAACACATACACATAAAGAGAAAAGCTAGGGGTAAAAAATCCATTAACACCTTTGCTTATAAGAAATCATTTTTCCAAATAGTCCCTTGAAGGAGCATTTTCATACAGCCATAGTTTATTTCCTATCCTGAAAATCTTTGTCATCTTATGGTGTTGTGTCTAGTCTGATGACTCCTTCAGAGCTCATAGCTCATATAATTGATCAGAGATAGGGAAAACTAGATCTCATGTTCTATTACACTCTGCACAAAGAAAATCAATTATCACTCTGTAATAATCAGAGAATATTATAGACATCAAAATTTAGGAAATCTCTAAACTCCGTGACCTCTACAACAGTTCGACATAACAAAAAGGAAATGCCTCTTATCAAGACAGGGAAAGGAGTTAAAGCTGAGAAGAGAAAATGAGAAGATGCACGTTTACTAGGTCAAAGTATAAGAAATTGACATCTTTTATAGGTCAAAGATGGTCAAGTAATGATCATTTTAAGATCCAATCCAGAATTTCAACGTGTAAACAATGTGGGACATAAAAATGCCTCCTTTTGATTTCCTGTGCCAGAATTGTTTTAGCGCCTTTGTTCATAAATCAAGAGAGGAAATAAAATTAAAATAATGAATAAATATAAAAATAAACATAAAAGGGCTATATGAGACACAAGAAGAGAAAAGAGATTTGAAATTGAAAAGGGAAAACATTATAGACCTATTTTATATCATTAGCTGCTCACAAAATCAGTGTTACTGACAATATAATCACTAGAAATTTAAATAGAAAATGCCTATAATTTGGTCATCTGTATTGTTCAAATACCTCCTTCTTTTCATGGAATGATGTTTATATGTGAATAATAAAATGTAAATTAATGAAAAGATTCATATGAACTTCTGATCCACTAGTAATATTTCTTGTAATCAAATATTCTAATAAAGGCAATTTTGCTTTTAACTACTTCTCCTTAACTATAAAAAGTTTGTTTACTTTTGAACGAATATGCTAAATTAAAAATAACCAAATGCAATATAAACAGAAAATGGGAAAAGAAAACACAGAAAGTTGAGTAAGGAAGGATACAAGGGTAAGAAAAGTTATACATAAAGAAGTGACAAAAAGAAAACAGATGTTAATACAATGGAAGATATGTGGCTTTTTTTTTTTTTTTGAGACAAAGTCTTACTTTGTCACTCTCAATAGGTAGAATACCATGGCGTCATAGCTCACACAACCTCAAACCCTTGGGCTTAAGCAATTCTCTTGCCTCAGCCTCTTGGGTAGCTGGGATTATAGGCACCCACCACAATACCAGGCTATTTTTAGAGACAAGTTCTCACTTTTGCTCAGGCTGGTCTTGGATCTGTGATCCCAAGCAATCCACCTGCCTCGGCCTCCCAGAGTGCTAGGATTATAGATGTGAGCGACCATGCTCGGCCGTCTGTGGCTTTTTAATAAAATAACAAATTATCACAGACACAATTCTATGAAATAATTAAATATTCATGGTGTATTTGGAGATACACAGCCTTCATGTCCTCTTTATAAGAGGGATATTATCTTTTCTTACTAATGCAAAGAATTTTTTAAAAATGTATTTCTGTTATTTGAAACAACTACTCCTTGTATCACTGGAATTTCCACAGGTATCATTAAGGTCCTAGAGCTGATAAAATAATGCACCCGGAGATAACATGAAATCAATTTCATCTGAAACCACTAGTGTACTTACTGGACTTAGTGTGAAAGAGATTATAAGTAACAGCAATTGGGGGGCAGCATGACAATTATTTGAAGAAAAAAGACCTCATCATTATCTTAAAAATCGCAAGTTTCTTTTATTGCCCCATTAATATTTTCAGCCATCTGGTTTAAACAAAATCATCAATGGCAATACATTTGGAGTGATGAACCAACATAACCAAACATTTGTAAATGTATCTTAAAAAGTCGTTTAAGCTGGGCCGGGTGACTCACGCCTGTAATCCCAGAACTGTGGGAGGTTGAGAAGGGAGAATTGCTTGAGGTCAGGAGTTCGAGACTTGCCTGACGCTGACTCCTAAAAGGTATGGAAAAACCCAGCTGGACACCACCGCAAATGCCTGTATTCCCAGTGGGGATGTCCACAGCCCGAGTATGAGGTTGCAGTGAGCTATGATGCCATTGCACTTTGCTCAAGGCATAGGATGGGACTCAGTCTCAACAACAACAATAACAAAGCAAAGAAATCAAAATAAAAAATAAGCAAGGAAATAAAAAAAAAGTCATTTAAGTAGCAATGTATCTTCTACCAACTATGTTTACTGCTGGCCTGAGGTTGTCACTTACTAGAATTGGTGCTGTCATCCTTGGTCCCATCGAGAGCTCCATCGGGGTGCATTTGCAAGTAGTAGCCTTGTCTGCAATATAACCTGGTCACTATACCCTTGAGCTGGGGATCTGAAAGGCAAACACAGTCGTCATAAGACTCACGATGTCTCACAACACAGTTTCTACTTTTTTCTTTTCCGTTTCTTTTTTTCTTTTTCAAAGAGGACATTTTATAGAAGTGGCACATTTTATTTTATGTCTTTCAGATTCTGTTTTACAAAATGTACAGTAATCATAGATGGGAAAGAAAATGCAGAAGTAAGCTTTGGAAACAGGCCATTTAATGAAAGAAATATATGTGTATTAAATTATTAGTTAAAACTATTAAACTAATTAAGACATGAGCTTACTTGTTTACACTATAACCTAATTATTATAAGCAATATTATCATTCAGGATGGCAGCAAAAGAGTTTTGAAAATTCTTTTAAGAAATGTCATTAAAGGCCTTTTAATAGAATTTTCCTTTTACAAGTTGACAAATGTCTCCAAAATATAAAACACCTGTATTTTTTCTTATTAAATCATAGCTGCACACACTAGTGCAATCAAAGGGTACAATATGCTGGTTTCATATACAATCTGAAATATTTTCATCAAACTGTTTATCATAGCCTTCATGGCATTTTCTTACTTATCGTAAGAAGACATTTGTATTCTGCGTTTAGTAAGTTCCACCTCAAACTAACATTTGATACACAGTCTTAGAAAAAGCCCCAACTCGGAGAGCATCCCCTTGTTGTCTGAAGGATCATCCTAACATCCACGGAAGCATCTGTGGTGCTTACACATGATGCACAGGGAGATGGAAAACTCTCCTTCTGAACAGGGGGAAGCCCAGCAAACCCAACGCAGGGGGCTCAGCTCTGAGCCAATCATCTAGGCAAATTAAACAGATGAACCTGTCAACGTATAAACTGAAAAAGCTAGTGAAATTATACAATACGGAATCTGACTCTTGGTCAACCGGCAACTTTGAGGGGGAGGGCAGTGGGAGTTTATTAAAAAAAAAGTGAAATCATGTTGTAACAGACTTCTCATCTGATGATTCATTGAGAAGATAACCACTGCAATAACCCAGTGCTTCACAAAGGGCCAGGTGTACCTTTGAAAATAAATATTTACATGTGGGTTTTCAAAGGCCACCCCATCGCAGGGCTAGATTTGATGCGGGACATCATAATCTTCACCATGGCAACTGCCATCTCTCCACAATAGGTAAATGGAACATGCAAACAAATGTGCCGTGCTGGTAAAGCAGGCAGACGGCGCTGAGGGATGAACCTGGCGTCTTGTAACTGATGGAAAAATCATGGACTTGTAAACAGGTGAATGCAAAAAATACACATGCATTGAAAAAAAAAAGGCCATTCAAAAACAGAATATCCTTAAGCTTTTGATTAGTGCTCAAAA
This sequence comes from Perodicticus potto, assembly GCA_963574655.1. Taxonomy (NCBI): domain Eukaryota; kingdom Metazoa; phylum Chordata; class Mammalia; order Primates; family Lorisidae; genus Perodicticus; species Perodicticus potto. The sequence continues at coordinate 13,378 of CAUYRH010141689.1, read as the reverse complement.
AATGACAAGTTACAGCCAGTGTCTGTTTTTAAGCACATCACGTATAAGTAATACTTTGAAAAATGACTCCATTATACACAGGTTTGCTTCATACATGATATGATATTGAAAAATAACCTTTTGGAAAATAATACATAAAATCAGGGCAACACCAGTGTGACTAAACGTGTTAGAATACACGTGTTTTTAAAAGACTGAAATTAAAAAAATATATCTAAGTGATTGTTAGGATTGTGCTACCCATGCTCTTTATTTTTCAATAATTAACTTCCAAACATCACGTAATTCTAAGATGTGCATTATTGGGAAAAAATAAAATTACCATTGTGCCTTCGTCAGTCCGCCCATTACCCCAGAAACTTGGCTGAGCTACTAATCCTCTAAGTACGAAAGAGTTCTTTTCTTAGATTTGCTGTATTTTATTTATGCTCTTCACAGAACATAAATAGCATGAAATAGAACAAAAGTGATTTTATTTTCAACTGAGGGAGAATTTCTTGATCGCCATGAAAAAATATTCAACATTTAAAGATTGATGATTTTTTTCCATGCAAGCTCCATGTCCTGAATCACTTATTTCTAAACCATCCTCTACTTTGGCCACTACGTCTTCGGGGGTTGAGTTAACTAAATCAGGCAAAGCATTGAGAAGACTCCTCCACGTTCGCTCCTGGGCTCCGTCCCACTTATGTGGAGAGAGCCTTTTTCTGCCACACCTTATTTATGATGAAGAAGTACAAATGCAACATGAAATTATGTTTTTAAGCTCTCCCTGAATTTCACGGAAGTGACACCAAATTGATGTTGATTGAGCTCGTTTCACAGTATTTGCTATTCTCCTTTTTAGAATCATAACAACATCAACTGTGTTCTTCTCAAGTCACAGGCACCACTCTGAGGACAGTCCACGATTACTTCAGTGAATCCTTATCACGACCTTAGTTAAAGGGAACTCCCTTTAAGCATGAGGAAATTAAGACACAAGACAAGTAATTTGACAAAGGGCAAGTAGCTAATCCGTGCAAGCCTGGAATTTGAACGTGAGCACCAAGGTCTGGAGCCTGCCCAGTCAAATACGCCACACACCGCGTTCTCTACAAACGAAATGATTGAACTAAAATGTCTTAAAAACCAAAATGAAATGCAAAACTATCTGTCTAAAACAACAAGGAAACAACTTCTATTTCAAAGATTAACCACAATTATGCCTAAATATAGATTTCTCACAGCAGAGCTAAATCTGCCATATAAAGCTACCACAAAGGTTAGAAAGGACCAAAGATCCCGAAATCTCTTCCAGGATACTCTCTACTTTGCCACTGGCCACATTTCCAACAAATATTTAGCCCATAAAACTCTCACCAAAATTGCAAATGGAGAACTCTAAGTTTAAAATTTTTCTAATCTCATTTTTAATTTAATTCTCTCATCTCCACCATGTCCAGCCATAAGGTATTTCTACCCCTCCCGACTTTACTATTCATGTTAATAGCACCTGTCCCTATGATCTACTCAGCAATGTCCTTCATATTCCACCCAATGAATTGCCCAGTTCACTTGCCGTGGATGATTCTTTACGTTATCCCTATTCTTTTTTTCCTCTTCCATTTTCACTGCCAGCCCCTCCTCACCTCTCCAGGTAGGTGGTCTTCCTACCTGCAGTTTGCCTGGTCTAAGCCATCAGATTTAGACTTCACCACGCATAGAACGATGGACACACCATCCAGCAGCAAGGTCCATCCTCCCTATGGCCATGCTTACCACTGCCCCTGCCCCACTCCCAGCATGTAGCTTCCCCTGGGTCCCTGTGGGTTACTCACAAATAGTTGATCCTTTTTCAAATGCATCCCTACCTGGGTCTCAAATACACCCTCCCACACGTAAAAATGCCCCTTGCCCATCTACGTGGACATGTGTCCACACACACACACGTCTGCACGGTGCTAACTGCTTTTCCTCTCTCCCAAGTCCGCTCCATCAACATGTCCACCTTCTCGGGAGCACTTTCCTGACACCTCTGAGAAGTTCACATTCTCCCTTTGGGCTCTTTTATGGCAGCACAGAGTTCAATACAACCTGCACCCATGTACCTGCCATTGACATTAAACAGATGTCAATTTTGCTTTATAAGTCATGGTCGTGATTTCACATTTGCTTATGCAATTGTGATTAACGTCTGCCTCACACAAATTAGACCATAAGTTTCACAAAAATAGTTGAAATGTGTGATAACTAACCATTACATCTCCTGGGTCTGAGAAAAATAGATTCTCACAAGGGAGGTAGTAAGATATCCCATAATTACATATATTGCTGATTGAGTTAAGATTAGAATAACAGTAAGAAAACCCAAGATGGCAGCTAAAATAAAGCCTTAAGTGTGGCCACATATTTGACTAATTACACTTTCCATACCTCTAACTTAGAGATAAATCATAAATCTTACAAATGTTACAAGCTTTGTATAATAACATAAATGTATATAACAGGAACATGGTTATATAAAAAATAACATCCACAGAGAAGAAGAAAAACCCAAGAGAGAGAATGCACCAAAATATTCAATGTAACTGTAATTTGATTATAATTGGAATATTTTTTCCCCATTTTATTATTTGTACAAATTCTTATCATGATGACATGCTAATTATAGCCAACATGCATAGATTTTAATAAAATCTATTACTATCTTTTTGAAAACTGCATAAAAATGACATTTCATACATATTTGCAAATAATTTTGCATGTGTATATGCAAATTACCTAAAACACATATTACTACTATATTAACTGGTTGTTCAAGATTTTTGAGGATTCCATTTATTAGTCTATCTTTGTGCATACTCACATGTCCATAAAACCTATGCTATGATACTTTACTACATATAAAACTGGCCATTGTGCACTCTGGTCATTTATAGCTTAGGAGCATTCTTCCACATAATTACAACATAGTAAAAACAAAAACCTTTTTTGAGGCCAAATGTATGGAATCGAATAATCATAGTAGAAAAAAATACATTTGACTGAGGATAAATGCACCAGTTAGTTACTGTCAGGTAAAGGTAAGACTCAGTTTCTAGGCTTACTATGAATGCGAGGACGTGATCACTGACAGCCCACTTCCATGTATGATTTCATACACTGAGAGAGGAAATTGCCCTAAATTGATCAGGAAGAGTCCCCATGACAACATGAATGAACAGAACCAGACTGGGCTGCTGCAAGAGAAGAGAAGCAGGTGTCTCTAACAAAAGTAGGGTGCTTATCCCCAAAGAAGAATGTAAGCCAAGGCATTGCAGTGTGTGAAGACATTACGTGGAGCCTTGGTGCTCATACTCAGTGGTTAGGGCACTGGCCACACACACTGGGGCTGGCGGGTTCAAACCCGACCCAGGGCCTGCTAAACAGCAATGACAACTACAACAAAAAAATAGCCGGGCTTTGTGTTGGGCACCTGTATTCCCAGCTACTTGGGAGGCTGAGGTAAGAGAACCACGTAAACCCAAGAGTTTGAGGTTGCTATGAGCTGTGACATAATGGAACTCTACCAGGGGTGACATAGTGAAACTCTGTCTCAAAACAAAAAAACAAACAAAACAAAACAAAGAAAAAGATATTACATAGGAACTTTCTTTGTATCATCTCCGAAGTGAGAATGAAATTAAGCTTTGATTAATGGGCATAGGTATTTTCAGTCTGCTGTTTTCACGTTAGGTCTTTATAGCACTTTATACACGTTGAACATTGTGTAATTCTGGGGTTACACAGTAACACTGGCTCTCAGGCACTTGTTGCCAATCAGTGCTTTGCAATATGTTAAAGTTTATATGTTCCTGGTTAAGTAGATGCATATTACTTAGGTTAACTAAAGTTAGAATAGTTTGGGGGAAAAAAATCCCATAGAGATAATGTGGATTAAAGATGATACTAATAAAATAAGCAAACACAAACACCAAAAAATAGCAAAGATGACATTTTTTTTTTGCATGGATTAGGTAGTTAAAAACAAATATACAAACAAGTAACAAATTTAAATAGTAATCTATTAAGATCTAATATGAAGTCATTCTAAAGAGTTTGAAAATGTTAAGACAACCTTAAATATATCTGCTACAATTAAAACAAAACCTCCTCTTAAATTAATATAATGCATTGGGTTATAAAACAGTAAAAATATTACATGTGTGAAACAGATAAATTTATATTGAGGTGCATGCTCAAGATTCTCATTAAACTCATGGATAACGCATCCATGATATTCCTCTAAAAAATGTTAAGGGCAAGCCCTACAAGACAAAATGTTTGTTTTTAATACTGATATTATCTGAACTCCTACAACTCACGTTCCCAATTAATAACTGAAAGATGAACAAGTATCTCAAGTCCTAAACCTATATTTTAGCAAACCATGCAAAAATTACAAAATACTTACAACTTGTAAAATTTCTAGAGTTCTTTATTCTATTCCAAAACAGCTATACATTTGGAATACCTAGTCTGCTTAAAAAACCACAAACACTGAGACTCTCTACTTGCCTGTTTTAACTTCACTTTTCCTCCAATTTCATCTTTTTTTTATTATATAGGATAGTATATATATGCTATATATATATATATATAAGATTATATATACACATAACACACACATACTGTGTCTGCTAATTTTACTAAGAATGTTTTCAAGATGCTCCATGCATGAAACTCTGTCCTAACTATGCTCTCTGATATTAATTAAAATAGAAATAATGAAAGCCAATGTGTATGCATATCGAGGAAAAAAAAGAAATGTTTCATAATATATTACCCTCAACACCCGTAATTGACAGGAATGCAAATTAGTCCGATTACCTTCAGATACAGGGGAGAAAAAGCCCAACATTTTTAATTAAAACAATCACTCTCAGAAGTGGGTTCAATTAAACCAATCCCTGCCACAAATTGTCTTCCTGCAATGTGAAGGCTGACAAAAGAGGGATTGGGAAACCTATCAAATGGCGTGTACATTTTAAATTCCTATTTAAACTGGAAAACATCCACTCTGACAAATTTCATGCAGCGAACGTGTTAATGTGTGTATATCACACGCAGTGCTCATGTACACACAAACCTCAGTTCTGACTGGTTACCAGAGCAGGTTCTTCAATGTCGGTTCTCTTCTATTAGCTATGGAAAAATCACACATTCTTTACAGGGTAGAAACAACTTTTGGAATATACATTTTTTGTGTGGAAAAATGTAGCAGATCTAATTAGATGTTGGCACTCCTAGCAGCAGAAAATAGTATTGTGAATAATTTGCCCAACGCTATAAATTATCATCTAATCCAATCATAAAAATAGACCATGTCCAGGAACTTTTCCAGAAGGGTTGAGAAAATAAAGGTGGGGTAGGGACACAAAGGAAAATGACAGATAAACCAAAGGCATGTGAGAATTTGCTGTCTTTCCGCTTCACCCTTGAGATGACATTGACTTTCCCCCACAGATCGACCCAGTACCACCTTGAGAACCCCATCCTGCCATGCAGCTTGCTCCAGCCATCTGAGTGGCCACCCCAGCCCATGCCCCAGTGCAGAGCACCCTTATGCATATTATATTTTAACTGGAGTTTCCAGACTCTGGAATAGCCTCTCCACCACTTCTCTGACTCTGAGACTCCCATGCCTGCAGGTACTAGGAATAGAATCTTCATAAAAAGATAGTTCTGGCCCTCCAAGAGTTTTCTGTCTATGAGAGGAGAAGGAGAGAACCTATACTTTGGCTTTATGTCAATCAGCCGTGTGTTAAATTAGTGGGTTTGCATGTCTTCCTGCCCTACAAATAAATTATAAGCCCCTTGAAAATTAGCATTGTATATTATTCAAAATGGCCTATTGCTGTGCTTTGCACAGAACATACACTTAACAAATATTTATTGAACTGAATTCACACGCTGATTGCTTTTTAAAGAATCTCTATTTGTACTAAATTGGTTTCGTGGCAAAGTGCTTTTTTTTTTCTTGGTATCTTATTTAAGAATCTGAGGAGAAAAGCATGCTAGAGATAAAGAAAAATATGGGTTTTGAAATGGAAACACCAATAATTTTTCAGTTTTCCCCACAGAACTATTGTGGCCAAAAGTCATAAAAAAAGATGGAGACTTTACATCTTTATATTTACCTGGATGGAGCTGGAACATATTCTTCTTAGTAAAGCATCTCAAGAATGGAAGAAAAAGTATCCAATGTACTCGATACTATTATGAAACCAATACATAATCACCTGCACTTTCATATGAGTGATAAAACCAAACTATAATCCAGAAAGCAAAAGGGAGGCGGGGGAGGGGTAGGGAGGGGGGAGGCCGGCAGGAGGGAGAGTAATTGGTGAGAGCTTATTTATTGTGGATAATGCAATGGTACATTTTAAAACTATTAAGAGTAGAGTATAAATTTCTTACCACAACAATATAAGTTAGTGACATGATGGTCATGTTAACATCTAATGTAAGCTTTCCACACGGTATATCAGATTAGCACATTGTACTCCATAAATGCATTAATGTACACAGTTATTATTTAATAAGAAAAATTTAAAATAATTCTCTCTAGGTAAAATACATTAAGAGAATAACTGTGAGTCAGGCCTATTCTTTGGGGAAATGTTTGAGGGACTCATTACAGGGAAGGCAGACAGTAAGAATACTTGCCCCTTTCCTCCAAGGAGCAGATCTAACAGTGGGAGTTCAGGATACCTAGTTCAAGGTTGAACTATCACTAGTTTTTGAATATCAAAAGTCTACAAGCTCCAGAAGGAAGGAAATCTCTGAAACTCCATGAGGGAAGGACCCTTTTCCAATACTATTTTCTAATGAAGTTTTTGAATTATAAAATTCTGATGTCTTAGGAGACACATTGGAGCTCCCCAGGACCCATGATAATCTAGACTTGGTCAATAATAAAATGTCCCAAATATTGTATCTATGGTTCCATCTTATTTACTTATATTTACAAAGATGGATAATTGTACAACAAAAACATCATATGCCTTAGCCTACTACTTTATTGAATATAAATTACAATTACCTATTTTTAAAACTAGATCCTAAACATCAATCATATAATTACAAAAGATAATATGTGGAATTCTTGTGCTTATTTAAAAAAGACAAATACGCATCCTTCAGCAACAGCAATTGACAGCTGAGTGAATTCTGTCATAACTGATCCATCCCGGGAAGCGTTGCTTTTCACATACTGTGCCAGTGACTTCTAGTTTTTGAGGATCTCATTTGCTCTTTTCCAGGACATGAGTCACAGGCACAGAAGCAGCAGCTCCGTCCGTGCAGTGGGCCTGGGTGTCCCTTGGTGTGGCATCTGGAGCACTCGCAGACACGAGCACGTTTGTCATCTTCAGCTTCCTTGTTAAAATGTCAGTGCCACTGAATATTAGAAGACACTTACATTGCTTTGGGGGACTTTCATGCATTATTCTTATATGCTGCCATCTAACTCAGATTGTTAAGCAAATAGTTAGGCATTTTAGTTACATTTTCAAATGCTATTGTCAAGCCAAGGGGAAACGTGAGATACTTTAAATGCTATTTAAACACCATTTTAAAAAAAACTCTAGGTATATATACATTTTGGTATTTGTGTCCCTCATGCCCTTTTTTCGGATAGGAGTCTCAAAGTACCATTTAAATTCTTGGCAGTATTTTTACATCAGCACATATGAGTATTTCTGGTTATATTAGCAAAACAGTCCATGCTTATTATTCAGCCAGCCTCTAAACATTTAATGACAATCCTCTTTCTATTTTCTCATGATAGGATTTTCTATTAAGAATATACTGTGGTGAAAAAAAAAAAAAAGAATATACTGTGGCAATAATTGCTGCAGACCTCCTTTGGAATGATCAATCCTGAAGGGAAACTGTACCACCTTGAAATCCTCACAAATTCTATGCTTACGTCACAGCATTTTGTCACAATAAATAAACACACACACACACATGCCACACAGCAAAGAGGTAAAAGAATGGTTTTATTTGCCACCTAAGTGGCCACAATCACATCCTTTAGTTTTAATAGACAATCTTTTCACTTCATTCTGCTCAACACAAAAATACACATTATTGTAAAACAAAATGTAATTGGAAATTATAAATATTAACAATGTCTTTTGCTGTCTTCTTCACAAAGATTTGAGGCTAATCAAACATTGTCAAATGGCTTGAGAAACAAAAACCCAAGAGTGTCATAAATGTTTTAGAGTCAAATAATATAATGAACAAGTTTCAATGCTGGAAATATGACCAAGAAGAACGTTAAGGCTACATGAGCCATAAGCTGCAATCTGAGAATGCTTAATAATCCTGCAGATTTCCATGAACAATCTAAGTGGCTTCTACTTCTGATCACTGCCGAGCAACAGGGAACAGAATCACCTTCTCACGTGGAAGGACTGAAACATGACGAATTGAATCCCACGAGACGCTGGATATGAAGGTCAGTGGGCCTGAGAGACAGAGAAACGAATGAGGTGAGCCCTGATCTTGTCTGAATGTTAGGGCTTGAGAGAGATTCCAGGACATGGCAAAGGGGGTCCACGAGACTCCAGGTGGACTCTCTAAATTGAGGAGTTGGAGCTGAGAGTCAAGGGGGACCAGGGAAGAGGGATCACGGAAAACTAAAGAGGAGAGAAGTTCCAAGATCTGCGGAGGGTTCAGAGTATTCAGCCGGGTTATGAGCAGCAATTTCACGTGAGGAAACTACTCAAGTCCAAGGAAGGAAGCTCTGGTCTCTGAAAGGATTCGCGGTTACCGTATCTGACACACACACGAATGGAAACAGTCCTCAGACAGGAAAAAGCCATCATTCAAATAAAGGTCTGGACTTAGTAGCGAGAGAAATTAGATTTAGTCTGGACAGTGATTCTGTCTCACTTAAGGAATCTTGAAAGCAAGATCTAAAAAGAGCATACTGTTTCCAAGTAGCTTACCTGCAACCCAAAACAACCTAAACAATTTTTAGAGGAATACATAAATATCTAGCACCAAAAAAGGTAAAATTCAACATATTTGGAATACAGTAAAACATCTAGTCAGCATGCAAGAAGGAAGGAGATACGATCTACCAAGGATTTAAAAAAACTCACAAGTCAAACTTGACCTAGAATTAACCTATGGTAGAATGTTAGACTAGGACAGTGAAACAGGTATTATAATGGTATTGCATTCATTCAGAAGTTAAATATTGGCTAAAAATACATAAAGGAGGCCTAAAATGAGCTTGTTGAGATGAATGCTACAATTTTAAAAACAAAAAAATACATTAGATGTAACATTAATGGTATGTTAATCATTGGAGTAAAAGAGTGGTGAACGTGAAGACATGGCAATAGAAATTATTCCAAATGAAACTCAGCAAGAAAAATTTAAAATAAATTAACAGAGCCTCAGTGGTCTGGGGATTGACTTCAGGTGAACATGTTTAACTGGATTCTTCAGAGGAGACAAAGGGGCAAGAAAGAAAAAATAAATATTTAAAGAAATAATGAACAGAAAATTTCCAAGTTAATCAAAATTATAAAATCAAAATTTTAAGTGACAGAGGGTCTCATTTTCTGGGGCGGGGGGTGGTTTGAGACAGAGTCTCATTCTGTTGCCCAGGGTAGAATGCTGTGACGTCATAGCTCACAGCAACGTCAAACACTTGGGCTTCAGTGATTCTCTTACCTCAGCCTCCCAAGGAGCTGGGACTATAGGCATCTGTCACTATGCATGGCTAGTTTTTCTATTTTTAGTAGAGATGAGTTGTTTTTGTTTGTTTGTTTGTTTGTTTGTTTGTGGTTGTGTGTGTGTGAGAGAGACAGAATCTTACTTTGTTGCCCTCGGTAAAGTGCCATGTTGTCACAACTCACAGCAACCTCAGACTCCTGGGCTCAAGTAAACCTCTTGCCTCAGCCTCCCACGTGGCTGGGACTACAGGCGCCCACCACAACACCCAGCTATTTTTTAGAGATGGGATCTTGCTCTTTCACAGGCTATTCTCCAGCTCCTGAGATCAAGCAATCCACCTGCCTCAGTTTCCTAAAGTGCTGGGATTACATGCGTGAGTCACTGAGCCTCGCCTTAAAATTAAAAATGTAAAGAATGATCATATTGATTGTTGGCAAGAAAGTGGATAAAATGGAACTCCCATATACTGATCCTGAGGAAATAAGATGGTCTGTTTTCAGGTTCTTAAGAAGTTCAACATAAACCTACCACGTGATCCAGCCATTGCCTAATAGGAATAAAAACTTCCATCCATATAAAACCATCTTCATGAATCGCACAGCAGATTTATTTGTTAATAGCCAAGAGCTGGAAACAATGCAACTGTCCATTCAGCAGTTAAATGGATAAACAAACTTAGGCATATTCATATAATCAAAGATAACTTAGCAAAAAAATAAGAAGCAGCAGTAGAAAGGAATTAATTATTGATAGATGCAAAATAAGATAATTTGAAAATAATTATACTAATAAAATCATACCTATTCTTTAATTCCATTTATATAATAGTCTATAAAACTAACATATAATGACAAAACAAGATCTGTAAGTGAAGATCCACAGAGGAACAGAAGGATAAAAGCTTGGAAGAGCAAAGGGCACAAAGGAGCCTGGGGAATCGGTGGGTTGATGAATGTATTCATAATATGAGGATGCAGATGGCTTCATAGACCTATATAAAGAGACTTGTAAAACTATCCATTTTAAAGGATAGAAATCGATCATGCTGATAAGAATCCAATTATATCAAAAAAGGGCAATAGAGATTTCAGGGGAAAGGATACTATGACGGGTAAGGGAGAATCATTTCACAATGATAATGACGTCAGTCCTCACAGGCACATACAAATCCTGAGTGGGTCTACATCTGCTGATAGAACTACACATACAAGAAGAAAGAACAGAGAGAACTTAATGGAGAAATAGAAAAATCTCAGATGATAGTCAGAAATTTAAATTCTGTTCTCGAAAACATTATTTAGCCAATAGAAAATCAGTAAGCACATAGAAAAAACTGTCTAAGGCTTGGAGTATTAGATAAGAAATTTCAAACATAAATTTCATATACTCAGCTGAGTCACTAGAAAGTATGATTCGTTTCCCAACAAAAGGTGGGATTTCCTAAACTTAAGGAATCTGGAAAACAACTGCAATTTGACTCATTTGCAGAATTTTTGCAGCCATTCAAACCTAGAGCAGACCGTATTAATTTTTGTGTTCAGCTATATCACATTGCCTGAAATATGGGATTAGCATGACAATAAGTATGATGTTAAAAAATCAAAGACATCTGCTGAAATTAAAGTGCATTATTATTTGATAAAAGTCAGTATCAAAAGCCTCTCAGTAAAAGTTACATCGCAATCAGGATATTGTACGAACCTTGAAAACAAGAATTACAACAGATGTCAGTTTTTTAGCTTTTCTTAGGAGAAAGAGTAAAGCAGTACACTGGGAATTTTGCATGAAAAAAGGTGTTCTTAATTTTTTTGCATACATTTGCTTTAGAGCCAGGAAGCATTTCTCTAAATGTATCATATCAAGAAAATCAATAGGACAGCAGGTAAATTTAAGAAAATACTGTCTGCACACGACAAGGACGGAGCTATACATTCTTCAGAGCTGAGGCTCAGACATTCGAGAAGCAGCATTTCAGGGTGGGTATAGAACTCATTCTGCCTGTTCATATCTAGAACTGTTGAGAAACCTCCAGCAACTGGGGAGATAATTGGAAGTGTTAGGGTTAGGAACCTTATAGCTACTTCCACTTAAGGAAGGGGCAGACATCAAGTTCTGCTTCCAGCTAAGTTATTCCCCAGACATTTGTCTTCCACCTGCTTCTGGGAGGAGATGGGAGTGAGAGAAGCTTTGTATTTCTCAGTGCCACTCCTACAGAACCTCCTGAGTGGGGGGAACAGGAGGAGGGGAACCCAGAGACTTAGAATCATCACAATAGACATTGACACTTTCAGCAGATGAGAAAAACATATAAACCAGAGGCCATGAAAAGAAAAAAGAAAATACCTGTAAAATCTCTGGAAATCACAGTGAAAGTTGCGTAGAGGATAATGTAGAACGTGGTCTTGAATTTAGAGTTTAGTTGTGACTAGGTGTATATGTGTGTATACTGTGTGTGCACAGACATGCACGTAAATACACACACCATAAATACACACACACATAGACAAATGTATACACACACACACAATCCTGAAGTTTCTGCAAATTTTATCGCCAGGTAGTGGTACTCTTCATCATTTTTATTTATTAAGTCTTAGAGTAAATGGCATTTCATAAATATTTCCTTAATGTATCTTCATCGCACATCAATCACTAACATTCTATAACATAACCACAGGGAATAGATCATTTCACATTGGAAAATAAAAGTAAAAATCATTCCTGGGCTCTATTTAAATGTTGTCAAAGGCAAGGATTTGTGACTTGCTTGGTTAGCAGCAATTTGTTGAGTACCTACTATACTTTGTTCCAGGCTCTTAGCTAGGAGTTGAGATGAATTTATAGCCAAAGTATACTAGATGCTGTCAACTGTACCCAGCATCGGTGTGCCAACAGTATAATGTGGGTCCTAAAACATCCAGTTTCCATAAAGAGATGGAATATGCTCAACCAGTTATAACAATAGTAAGAAGAATAACTCTCATTTCTTAACCACACTCTTTGGGCCAAAAACCATTCTAAGAGCTTTTTAAAATAGTAACTCCTTTAACCCTCATAGTGATGTTTTGAGCTAAGTTCCATTATTTTTTACAGATGAGGAAACTGAAGCAAAAAGCCACTATGTGCTTTTTCCAAGAGCAACACATCAAGGAAATGATGGAACCGGTATTAAGGCCCCATAGTTGGGCCCTGCAGCCTACCCAGGAACCACCACTCAGTGCTGGGTGATGAACCCAGTGTTCTCAGACCCATGCGATCACAATGAGGGCACATTGGAAGATGGTGACAGATACCATGGGCATTGGACAAAGTGTCTTACAGAATGTTTAGTCTGAGGCTAGTGATATGGAGTCATGGTCAGATGTTTGAAGGGCTTTCAAAAAAATACAAAAAAACCAAAAAACTGTGGAGTGCATTATTAAGATTTGCTTTGGAAGACAGAGTTAGGACTAATAAGTGGAATGACTCCAAGATGGAACATAAATAAGGGCAGTGTTTGCTATCTCTTTGGTCATGGCGAAATCTCAGATGCCTGGAACAAAGATTGCCACAGAGTAGGTGTCCTTCAATACATGATTTGTACATGAATGAACAAATCAGTGATAAAGAAGTTTCCAACACTTGCTGCTAAAAAAGATCCAACACTCCCACAAAG
>CAUYRH010141683.1:0-18285 GCA_963574655.1 Perodicticus potto | reverse complement strand
AAAAACACAAATTTGTGGATATTTAAAAAAGAATAAACTAGTAAATTCAAAAATTAGCCTCTAATACAGGGAAAGACAGGGAGACGAAAGGAGAGAGCTTCTCTCTCCACACTTGAATTCTCTCGCTCTACCAGGAGCTTTAGTGTTGTCTGTATTCTTTTCTGTAAATACAGTCAGTCTGACCACTGGGGGGGGGGGGTTGGGGGAAATAATGTAATGAAGAATAATAGAATACATGTATTTAAAAAAAATAAATATGTACCACAGGTGTATTTGAAGGTACGGATCAAAATTGTTCTCACAAAGTAATGAGAAAGTCTCTTGAATGTTATCGCAATCAGGTTGATGAAAATATCTCTGATTGTATCTGAAGCCCGTATACTATACCCCATGACTGAATTATTGTACACAGATATGATTCAATAAAAAAAGAAAAAAAAAAAACATTCCTGTAAAGGCTAAGTTTGTAAACAATTAATCCTGTGCTTTTAGAGGGGAATATATTTCAGAGTGTCTACCCTCGGGGCTGTTGTGTCTCGTGCACCCATACATGAAAATACAATTGTCATGCTTGTTTCAGAATCACCAAGCCATTCTAGCACTATGTAGTTAACTGGAAAAAAATGGTGAAAAAATTTTCTATTTTGGAAACTTACTGGAAAAATAGTCAGTGGTGTAACCTGATTTCTTACTGAAACCTAAGGGTGCTTTTATGTTTGGATATTTTACAGGACAGTATTTAAATCTAGTGTCTTCCTAGGTGAATTGGCTCCTCACATTATCCGAGATTATCCATTTTGACTCTTTTTGGAATTTTTTAGCACAAAATCTTAGCTTTTAAGCCTCAAGACCTCTTGATACAACATAGAAAAAAACCCTCTACAAAATGTCTTCGATAAATGTGTTCACTTTGATAAAGTGAACTGCTGTATTGAGATTGTATTCTCAATATAAAAATAAAAATTGAGTAGCACTGGGTAATTTATACCTGTTGGTCTGGATGGCAGATTTCATAGTGATCATGAAATCTGTGCAGGTAATTGCCTTAAAACCAGAATCCTAGGAACATGAACTCTATTCCAGATCAGAAACTTTTCATCTCCTTGGAGTCTTTTATTCTTTCAAATGAGTGAAAGGGGGTTATAAATCTGACTCCTTTCACCTAATGCATGTAGACTTGACTTAATAAATACTAATTTTGCTGGCTTTTAAAGTATTCTAACATGAATAAAGAAAACATGCCCTGATGATTATGCAATATTATGTATATGATGCTAATATTGTGGAAATAGGAGCACTCTGAAATTTTGGCAGACCTCTCCTAAATCAGTGTGATTTAAGAGGAAAAGTAGCCATTTTATTGATTCTTTTCAATATATTTATAATTCCTAAATTGTGCATATTTGTATTTAAGTGGTTAATCAGTAGTAACTTTTCTCTAAAATTATGGCTTAAAAAAAATAGAGTATATAACATTTTTATCTCTTTGCCTTAGTTACATGTCCTTAGATTTTCCATGAATTTTTTGAAATCCCCTCATCTAAGATAATACAAATGTTACAACTAGGTATTTAATTTTTTTTATATATGGAACTAAAAGATAAAAATGTATGTATGTTTTAGTTCCATTTTTTCATAGCCTTTTTGAAATCCCCTCATATTATCATATATGGTGATTTTCTTACTTAGTCGATGATCTAATTTATCCACATGTCATTTTGCATTATTTTTGCATCTTTATCCTTAAATTCTTAAGAGTATAATGAACATATATAAAAAATATACGATACCCATAATAATCATATGTACTTATAAAACATCCCATTTACTTTTTTGTAAGCCTTCTCAACAGTTTACACATATTTGTCATCCTCAAATTTGTGATAATCAAATGTTTGTTTACCTATGTTAATGTAACTTATAGCAAACCTTTTGCATTGACATATTTAAATTGAATTTTAGTCTCACAAATAAAGCTCTCACGTGGAGACTCTTAATAGAAACATGAATTGTCCATGTCTAGAGTATAGGCTAGGAGGCTACTAAAGGATAATGCCTCCATACGCAGCATACACAGACAAAAGCTTATTTCTCTTTCACTTGATAGTCGTGGGTAGGCAAATTCAGCTTCACTGAGCTATCCAGGAACCCAGCTGGAGTGGTGGGCTGCTGTCCTCCTATATACATGGCCTCCTGCACAGGGTTCCAGTTCAGGCTCTGCACTGTCACAGATGAGGCACAAGTACTGTGTCCACTTTCTGAAAGTAGGTCGTAGTTTTACAGCCACCCCTAAGAGCCAGGCTCATTTCAATTTTCATAGTAACCACTTGATTCTGCATCTGTCTTCACTCTCATCCCCACTTTATTTATCTAACCACCTCATTTGCCTTGTCCTCACTCAAATCACATTCTACCTATGAGGAATAATCATTCTCAAATCCACCATTTCATATCTGTGACTTTCGTGCACCATTTTCCATGATGTTTTCTACACCTCTCATTTCCTTTCCTTCTTAGCCTCATTAACTCCCTCTCAGTCTTCAACATACAAAGCTCTAAGCCTTCTGCACAATGCATTATATATCCCAATTATATTGTAAGCTTCTCACAGGCAGCTGCCATGATGTTCACAGTCCTGCTTATGCCCTTTCTGGGTTCTGTGACAGCAGGCCAGCTACTCAGACTTTCCATGCTTCCCTTTCCTCTTATGAAATGGGTGATCTAATTCGTGCTTTCGTCACAGGGTTTAAAGATTGAATGAGATAATCTATGCAAAGCTCCTAGAATACTTTCAGAAATACCCCGAGCATACAAGTATTAGCTGTTAGTAATTCTTACTATGTCTTTTGTACCCCCAAAATGTTGAGGTCCACCATACAATTTAAGATTTGATCATATTTGAAATTAAGCGGCGGTGCCTGTGGCTCAATGGGTAGAGCACCGGCCCCATGTAACGAAAGTGGCGGGTTCAAACCCAGCCCTGGCCAAACTGCAACAAAAAAATAGCTAGGTGTTGTGGTGGGAGCCTGTAGACCCAGCTACTCAGGAGGCTGAGGCAAGAGAATCACCTAAACCCAGGAGTTGGAGGTTGCTGTGAGCTGTGTGATTCTACGGCACTCTACCCAGGGGTGATAAAATGAGACTCTGTCTCTACAAAAAGAAAAAAAGAAAAGAAAAAGAAAATCAGCAACGTATATAGGTGTGGTTAATAAATTCACAAAAAACATGATGTTAGTAATGTAATTGAGGCTATACTCAAAAGAATTAGAAAGCAAAGTGATTGTGATGGTCTGGAAAAGGTGGATAAACCAGGACCAAGATAATAAAGCATAACCCTTTTTATATAATCAAGTATATTTTCCTATCAAATATCAAAGGTGCAACTTATATTTAGTGAAAAAGAGAGGGAAAAAGAAAGAAGAGAGAAATATTAAAGGAAAAGAAAGTAAAAGGTAGGAAGATGGGGGAGGGGAAGGAAGGAAGGAGAGAGAGAGAAAGGGGAAGAAAAGAGAAGATGAATAGGAAAGAGAGGAAGGAGGGAAAGAAGGGTAGAAAGAGAGGAGGAGATTGCTTTATGGGACAATACTCATCACTTTAGCTCACTATTTACCTTTTTGGTCGAGTTTGTAATAACTCAAGTCACATTTGACTTCTGCAATTACAAGGGATGCTCAATGTGACTTGCATTCATCCTTTGATATTGGTATATATTGAGTATTACAATTGTAATGCAATTTTTCTTTCTTAAAATGCAGATGTGTGTTTTGCACCCTCTGTATATATTTGCGCCTACCCTGCCCACCTCCCCCCCAGCCCTGAGTCTGGAAGTGTTTTTATTTCTGAGAATCTTTGAAATTTGTTAAAGAAATTAACTCTTTCAACTTCTTTGCTCATAATGATATATTGATAACTTCTGTTTTATTTCTATGTGGACATTTGTACGTGTCTCGCTTCCTTTCTGTTTCCATTTTTGGCCATTAATGTAAGGGGCCCTTTTGGCCTTACTTTGTTTGTTTTCAAATCTTTGTCCCTAATTCTTTGGGAAGTTTGGAAGAAAAATCCTTCCCTGATTGTTTTGTTGTTGTTGTTGTTTCTTCCTTTTCCTTTTTGCTCCTAGAATTTCCATTGTAAATAGAAGGAATGTCCGAGAATAATTGAGAGGCTGTTACGATTTCATCTCTTCATCCTATGAAACCAGGGAGAATTCCCTGAGCTTCATTTTAACTTCACTCTTTGGTTTTATATAAATTAGTGTTATGTAATCTGATCTTCATTCTCTCTATTGCAGTTTATTTTCAAAATCCATCTTTTAAATATTCATTTCTTAATATCCCCCAGTATAGTTTTGTTTATAATTGTAATGATCACCTATTCAATTTTTTATCCAAATATGAAAACAAATAGAGACTAAACAGAAGTTTGTCTTTTAGAGTTCTTACCGGAGGTTGAACTCTCCCAATATGATCACTAATCTCCTTAATTATTACTGTTAACCAATTTGTAATTTGCCATATTGTTCTCAAGAACAGATTGGGGAACAGCATAATATACTTTGCTCAAGTTTACACCATACATATTGCCTTTCCTTAATTAATAAGGCTAATATATTCCAATAAGGAAATAGAGATAGTCTAGGATATTACTGAAGAATCCATGCTGGTTTCTGGTGATTGCTTCTTCTTTTAGGTCCCTGCAAACTATCTCCTTAATAATTAATTGTAGCATTGGTGGGACCACACCTATGGTTCATCTTAGAAGGGGCAGGTGAAAATCACTAAATGTAGAATATAAATGTCTTAACACAATAACTAAGAAAATGCCATGAAGACTATGTTGACCACTATGATGAAAATATTCCAAATTGTATATAGAACCAGCACATTGCACCCCATGATTACATTAATGTACACAGCTATGATTTTAATAAAAAAAATAATAAAATAAAATAAATTTAAAAATTAAAAAAAAATTAATTGTAGCTCTTGACCAAAATTGACTCTTGGCTTACTGTTCTGGAGCGTTCAGAATTAGTTAATCTCCTTTTAGGAAAATACATCCAATTGCTTATATTAAATTTTACATTTAAAAAATCAGAGAATAAATGATCTGTAAAATGTAAATCCTATCTATAGCAAATATTTCTTGAAAGTTGGATTTTGTAATACTAAAGCTAAAATACCATTTTTATATTTTCAGTACATATTGCACACTATAGAAATATATCCATATCCTACGAAGATTTTAAGGTAAATCTACACAATTGTATTATTTTGTAGAAGTAAACATCTCACTTTTTCAGAGCCTTTTTGTTTATAATTTTTGCTTTCCAGCATCTGTAATTGCTCAATTATTAATGCTGAAAATTCCACTGTGAGGAATAGCATTCATGGAAAATTGTTGCAAGGATATACTTTCCATTTATTATTTCTGATGTCCAAAATTATCTTTATTAGTCTAAAGCAGCATTAGGGTGCTATATACTTGGAAACTATAGATGTTCGGTAGTGCTTACATTGCATTGTCTTTTACATTATGGCACCAAGTTAAAATAAGGGATATTATAAAGGAAAGCTGCATTCTCCCTGAACTCACACTATCAGAAAAAGATAAGCTTCCTCAGGAAATGTTCCTTTGGTAAAATCCTGCAGACACTGTAGAATCTTAGGATATTTGTCTTAGAATATTTGTAAACAATATGTGTGGCTTTATGTTTTAAACTTAGTGCACGAAATGATACTTTAATTCATCGAAGTTTCTTGTCTTCATTTTTACTTTGACTCACTTTCCTTAATCATCCCCTTTTTACATCTAATTTCACTTATTTGGTGCACTATTTCAATTTATCTCAAATTCTTAGCATAGGAGGGAATAAATAAATGTAATAGATATAGATGATAGGTAGATGACAGATAGATAGATAGATAATAGAATGAACAAGTGAATTATGTTAGCTTCTGAGACTACTTTGTAAGAGTTTTCATGTATACATAAAATGCCAAGGAAAGATACATGTGCATACAGACCCACAACTTGGAAAGGGACAAGAGATGAAAAGGACAAGGAAGTTTGTAAACAGCGTGTCAATATAGGAATTGTGAAGTCGAATTTGATTTAGGCATTTATTCTATTGTCTTTCCTTTTTACAGGCCAGCAAAACACTGTCACATGGAAAGATGGCTAAGTGGAATTGATAGCAGTTATAATGCCTCACATCTGAGTCTTTAACAGTTTTCTATTTTTGTTTTAATGGTGATAGCTATCAGAATGTTCTGTTACTCAAGAACTTCCTGATTCCTTTGTTTTTAACATTTCAAATGCCCTTCTCAAGATGAACCTGCCAAATAAGCTAAACCTGAACACCATCTGGGCCTTAGATGTGGATCCTCAATCAAATGACTGTCATGTACTTATTATAATACAACAGAGCTATGAATAACCTGTGCAAATGACACTGTTTTCTTTAACTGTTCTCTTTGTTCCTTTCTGTTCTTTTCTAGTTGTGATTATTGGATATTGCAAAGACACATCCTGAGAGATTCTACTGTCACTATATATGTATTATTTTTTTGTAGAGGCATGTTTGAAAATGATAGAACTAAGTCTTCCAGTTGTAGAAAAAAATTGAGATTTTTAAAGAAAAATCTCAATGTTAACTGTTTTTATAAAATGTCATAAAAAAATTAGATGCTTGGATATAACTTAAGAATAAATCGGTTCTCCAGGCTGTTTTGGTTGGACTATAAAAAGCCTGTCTTCTTCACTTTATGGACGACACTAAACCCTGAAGTGCATGCTGACATGTGTTATGTTATCCCTTGCTGCTTGGAAGAATCATTATATTCAGTAACTGAAGTCTCAGACACCCCAGCTCCTACTTACCCCACAGATGGAGTAAATGGGCCTGCAATTCCTCAGGGTTTTAAAAAATTCAGTGTCGTAGTTTAGATATTGTGGCTGCATCATTGACTTCTTCCTATCACAGCCTGGTTTAGCCTGGCATCATAGATGTGAAGCCTGAATAGATTAAACCCATAGCTTTGCTTAAAATCTCTTTATGGACTGTTAATCACCAAAGCAGAGAATATAATGGATTGCAAATATTTACTAGATTTGTGCTTCCATATACAGCTGTGCCTAGATAATTTAATCAAGGTTTTCAAGGCAATTAATCCCAAAGAGTTTCGTAAATCTGAATTTAAATGAGGGAAAAAAAATTTAAAACGGAAAAGTATTTTGTATTACAGTGGTTTTGATTGTTGGCCGTTAAATAAAAAGGTTTTCATTTATGACATAATAGGTGAAAACTATAAAAACAGACTAAATATTATCCATTAACCACATACAATCACAATCTAGGTTTAAAGAAAAATTACTACGTGTCTACATAAATGTTCATTGAAACTTTACTCGTGGGAAAAGAGGATATTGACAATGTCATTCAAAGAGCAGGAAAGCAAAATAAAATGAACACAGATTTTAGGGAAAGGAATGTCATAGTTTCATTGATGATATTTTACTTGGCTGCTGAACAAAATGTTCATTTTTAATGGACATAACGTGCCGTATCTAATTAGCAAAAACTGGTCTCACAGATAAACTCCTTTCCCCCAAATGTGCATTGCTTTTTTTAATATTAGTAAATTGCCTAGTGAGAAGCTTTACACGGAGATGTTTAGACAGCTAATATTACCCTGATTTGTATTTTATTTTATCAACTTGCTTCTTTCTTTAGTCAGTATCTGTTTTGAAAACGCGCAGCTTCAAACACCAACCAGCTGTGAAACTGAATCCTATAAGAAAACCCTGATCAAGAAACAAAGGGGGCCTGCCAATAAGTCACATGTAAGCACAGTCACTGATGATGAAGATTAAAATCAGTTCTGTAGAGAAAAGATTATGTTCATAAAAACTCATAAAGATAAAATCAGGATTAGAAAACAATGAGAATAAACTCTAATCCCTTCCAAAGGGAAAAAAAAATATTGTACTTGAAACACTAAAAAGCCATTTGACTTATGTGATGAAAAACCTCAATGTTTGAGAACTAAACATCAGTGTAGGTTCAAATATTAAGGGAAAATGAATTTAAGAGGTTGCAAATTGCTATAGCAACCTTATGAGACATAGGCTAAATAATGATTCTGTTTCCATCTCCATAAGGAATCTAGATGTCCAATTGAAGGTCCATATAATGGGCATATCTTGAATAAAATATAAGAACCAATTACCACAACCTTGTAGCACATGCGGCAATAAATACATTAAATCGATAAGAAAAAAGTCAGGTTAATTTGAGCTAATAACGGTTTCTTACACTTCAGTCATTTATTTAAATATACTGTATAAGAATAGAATAGCTATTTGTCAAAGTTCTTCACGTAGAAAAAAGGACTGTGTAATGATGGCCCAGGGACGCTGTGTTAGGACCATGAGGGATAAGATAATCATGGGAGTAGCCAGGCTTTTCTGTGATTTCCAAAGGCACTAGCATGTGGGGTAGTAAACCCCTGGGATCACTGGTGTTGTCATGAAATAAAGCCCCCAGGACGTTTTGGGGAGGGTTGGGGCACTATTTGGGGCTATAGGATGCTTCTCTACTATCCTTATACATCCAAAAGCCTAGCTTCATGTTATCACTTGCTCTACTTCTTTGGCAGATACATGCATTCTTGGTTGGGATGAACATGGATTTAGAAAAACAGACATAAACTCAAGGCCTGTTTAAAACCAGAATTTATTTATTTATTTATTTATTTATTTATTTATTTATTTATTTATTTATTTTTGCAGTTTTTGTCCGGGGCTGGGTTTGAACCTGCCACCTCTGGTATATGGAGCTGGTGTCCTACTCATTTGAGCCACTGGCACTGCCCAAAACCAGAATTTATTTTAAAGTTTGTGAAAAAGCAAGGGAAGCCTCAAAATGTAAGCAAGCAAACAAAAATTTGAGAAAAGGGGAATATTTTCAAATGTTGTATAATGTGATTGAAACAATATTTGGTTGTCTACATTTATTTCCATGATCTCGAGAATCAATCTTTGTTCTAACATGACATTACTGTGTCAACCATGAATTGTTGGTTCTCTTGGACAGTCACAGTTACTCATATTTTATTTCATTTGTCTGCATTTTCCTCATCGTCTTCATGTCAGGTGTCCAATTTTCTAGCTGGGAATATATTAGTATAAATATTGGTAATGATGCAGGACAAGGCGGCCCTACGACCTGCCACCTTAGCCTTGGCAGTGCTGATGTTGTGGCGGATGGAGGAACCAGCTTGCTGGAAGGGCCGGACACCTCTGGGAGACACTGGTGTTTTTCTGTCTCCTTCTCTGCTCTTCTGGCTAGTCAATTTCATGAATGGAGCCTAGCTTTCTCTTACTGTGCTCTTCTGACTGGTCAATGTCATGTAAGTTTCCGGGCTTGAGCCTTCATTGGACAGCTGGCTGTACTGACCAAGACCCACGCCCTAAGAGTTCCAGCAAAACAACCCCCTGGTTCTATACAACCCCCTGAGCAGAGAGCTCAAAAATAGACCTCTGAAGGACCTCAGAGAGGGAGCAGGAGAGCTTGTTTCCCTCCTGTGTCCTCTCTGCCAGGAGGTTTGGTTCTTGTAGTTGTAATTCTGTTTCTGTCATAAATCCTGACTTCCCACTAATCCTGTGGTCCTGAATGGCCCAGACCAAGAACCTGAAATTCAGGTATCAGATTTAGCGAGCCAGTCAGGAGAGGAGACCAAGTTCCAGTAACAGTAAGATGGCTTTTTGTTGTTTTTCTTCCACTTACAGCTTTAATTCCAGAGTTTTAATCCCAAACTAACATCTGCATATATTTAATTAGGTTAAAGAGTATTTGGAATGTTGTGCTTTTTTTTTACTATCAGCCTAATTTGCATTTGGTAATGCCTCTGCTAAAATGACATAAATCTTCTTTTTCTGATGGGAGTAAGGGGGTTAACTAAATTCTAACACTTCTAAAAGAATTAAGAATTGTATTAAATCTTTAATTTCTCTATTTCAAGTCATGAGAACTTTCCATTTTTCATTCAGTTTATTGATTGCCTTTGAATTGAATCCCATGTTAGTTTTAATCCTGTTTATAAATCTGAGGAAACCATTAAGGGATGAAATGTATATAATCTTGACAAATTATAGTCTGGTGCTCAAGCAAAGATATTCAATTATATTGTGTGTATATACTCAAGAAAAAGGAGCATTGGATAATGTGAGGACTGTCACCCAACTATCAGATATTGTGGAGTATTGTTTAGTTAGAATGCAGATGAGAAAACCATTCACTTACAATTCCCCAGAGCTTTTCTGAGGGTTAACGGGAAGTCACACTGATGAAGTATTTGAAAACAAACGTCAAATAAAGACAATAAAAAAATTGTTTTCTTCTCTACGCTGGACAATTGGCAGCTAGAATTCTTTTCCAAAGTGTAAATTGGGGGGGGAGAGGGGGTGGATAAGAAAAGAAAAAAACCTTTGCTGTAAAAAGATCTATAAAGATGTATCAGGTTTGAAAGGGACCAATTCTAAAAAAATATAGGGGTGGTTCTAGGGTGATTCTAGAAGCTAGAGAAGCATGAGTTTTATAGGAATCCAAACTAAAAAAAATTACAAAACCAAAAACATCCCACTACATCTCTTTTTTGATACAGTCAACAATGTTTGACTATGGATTGGGAATCAAATGATACCAGAGAATTGTTAATTCTCTGGAAGGTGAAATGTTATACACAGAAGAATGTCATTTTTTAAGGAGTTGGAGGCTAAATATTTAGGGATGAAGTGCCTGCAACTTACCATAGAAATTTCAACAAGAATAAACAAATACCAAATATACATTAAGTGAAATAAGCAGAAAGGGTGTGATCCTAAAAATTGTTGGATTGATTCTAGGTGGTGAAATATAGATGTTCTTTATAATTTATTCAATGTTTCTATGTGTCTGAAATTTTTACAGCAAAATATTAAATAAAATCTATAGCTGTGGTCCCCAACCTATGGACCACAGATCAGTATTCATTCCTGGCCTGTTAGGAAGCTGGCCACACAGCAGCAGGTGAGCAGTGGGGCCAGCAAGGGAAGCTTTGCATTTGCAGCCTCCTCACCACCTAGATCCCCCTCCTGTCAGATCAGCAGTGGGATATGAGGTGTGGGCTGTGTTAACCAGTTTGATGAATGTATTTTAAATTGTATATAAAACCAGCACATTGTACCCCATAATTGCATTAATTTACACAGCTGCGATTTAATTTAAAAAATAACAAAAATTAAAATTCTCATAGGAGCATGAACCCTACTATACATTGAGCATGTGAGGGATCTAGGTTATGCGTTCCTCCTGAGAATCTAATGTCTGATGATCTGCGGTGAATGTAATGTGACTCAATCCAAAACCATCCCCCACACTTGGTTTGTGGGAAAATTGTCTTCCATGGAACTAGTCCCGGGTGTTAAAAAGGTTGAGCACTGCTGACATAAAAAGTTTACAAAGAAACATAGGAACAAACTAAAAAGAGGTCTCAATGACCAATGGCAGAAAAATTTGAACAGCAAAATAAAGTAGATCAGATTATAATTCAAAGTATAAAATAAACATTATGAAGTTATTTGAATCCATACCATAAGTAAATGTTTGGATAAGTTAACAAATGGGAGGAGGAGTGACAGATATTCCATGAAAAATAATTGCAAATAATTTACACAGATTTTCTGTCCTCAAGGAGAGAGAGCATAGCTCCTCACTCCTTAGATATGAGGTGCACATAGTGACTTTTTCTCAAAGAGTCTGGTACACAAAGGGGAAAAGTAAAGAGAAATTTTACACTGGAACATCGCAAACACCTTCAGCCAGGTGATCAAAGTCAATGTCAACTGTCACAAATCATGTTGATAACAGTTAACCTTGAAATGATGTAATGAATATGTTATATGGTCTCTGTGGTCTTCCAAGAACTCATAACTCCATTATTATTATCATGAATAAAAAAAAAAATCAAATTCCAATAGTGGGACGGCCTACAAAACACCTGATCTGTACGCTCAAAACTGTTAATGCCATCAAAAACAAGGAAATCTGAGACACTGCCACAGTCAAGAAAAACATTAAGAGATGTGACCACAAAATGGAAATGTGGTATGCTGAATGGATATAGGAAATGGATACGGGAAGACTACATTGGAGAAGGAAATGTACATAAGGGAAAATCTAAGGAAACCAAATAAACCATTGATTTTAATTAATGTATCAGTACTGGTTCATTAATTATAAAATATGTAACATATTAATGTAAAACATTAATAACATGGAAAACTGGGTGTGGATCATATAAAAATACCAGAAATAAGAAAGCTGAAGCTTAAATCACTTATGAAATTGTCTAACATTCCAGCTAGTAGTAATTCTGAGGCCAACATACTAACCATGTAGCGACGCCCAGTAATAAGCATTTAAAGACTTATTATGTTTACTTTGGCTGATAGTTTAGTAAAGGAGATTTGATGACATTGAAGTAATAGGCATTGATAGCTTATGGATTTCATATAAATACAAAGAGAGAATTGAAGGATATACCTGAGCAGTATGAGGAAAGCAAAGTAGAAGGCAATTGGCAATAAATTATAAATGCAATAACAATCTAGATTCTTTCCCATAATATCTGCAATGTTTATCTCCTGAGTCTCCTGACTGTTGACTTACTGGCGGGACACTGAATGTGAAAATCTAAATTCAACTCACTTTAACAAATACTCAGAGTGCTTATTGTGTGCAGAGTGTCCTTTGAGAGCTGTCATACAGAATGGAGAAACAGAACTCCCACTCTCAGAATTCAGTCTAATTGTGGAGATAGATACTTAAAAAGAAAAAGTTTAGAACCTGTACAAAGCATGATCCATTTATAGGATGTTATAGGTCATCTTATTTAGTCCAAAAATTAGGAAAGGACTCTTTAAGGAGAAAAATGAATGCAAACTTGGTAGTATCACAGAGGTATGCCAGTAAAGAAGGTGGTAAGGGTATTTGCAGAGACAAAAGGCATCATTAGCAAAGACTAGGTCGTCTGAAATGGAACATTGCACTTGAAGGACCACAGTGTCGTAACTGCAAGGGTACGTGGGAGAGGTGAGAAATGGTACTCTAGAAGTGAACAAGGAAAACACAGTGATGGTCTTGAACACTCTATTAAAATGTTAAGAAAATCAGATTTCTGTGTTAAAAACAGAAGCATGAACAATGAATTGCAGAGGGCTGTGTTAGAACAGTGGTGGTCCCCAACGTTTTTGGCACCACAGACCAGTTTCATGGAAGACGATTTTTCCACACACTGGGGTGGGGGATGGTTTAGAGTTGATTTAAGTGCATTAGATTTATACTTCATTTTTATTATCATCACATTGCAATACATAATGAAGTAGTCATGCAGCTCACCATAATAGAGAATCAGTGGAGGCCCTGACATTGCTTTTCTGCAACTAGATGGTCCCATCTGGGAGTAAAAGGAATCAGTGACACCTAAAGGGTGTGGCTTATGTCCAGTCTACTCTGTAATGTCGTCTTGGTTATTACTGCAGAAAACCCTGCTTCACAGAGATAGAATGTTGGACATGGAAGCAACCTTTTCAGTGCCGTCAGGCAATCTCAAGATAGTCCACCTTGAATTTAATACAGAATATATATGGACATTTGAAGTTGTCTCAAACATTCTTTTGAGGCCACTGTCACTTGCAATCTCAAGCAGTTGATCCTCTTCTAGCATGGACAAAGTTGAGTTGCCTGGATCATTCAAAACTGGGTCATAGATTCCTCCCTTCCCAGTTCAGGGATTTTTTGTGATTGTGAAATAATGCTCATCCTCATTGGAAAGGTGAGATAGGTGATGATGCACCAGCTGGGAGAAAGAAGGCCCTGGCTCATTCTCCAAATCTCTGGCAATATTTGTAACATGTTAAAAATCCCAGTGTTCAATTTTCACTCCCATAATTCCAGTTTGGCTTTGAATGCAGCCCCTTTATCTTCTAAAGTAAACGCAATTATGGTTCTCCCCTGAAGTGACAGTTTAAGTTCATTGAGCAGGTTGAATATGTCATACAGGTAAGCCAATTGTGCAACTCATTCTTGTCACAGAAATGTGCTGCCAGTGGTGACTGTTTTCTAAAAGAAATTTCTGGAGTGGCTCTTATAACTTAAAACCCTGGCCAGTGACCTACCTTTAGAAGGCCTCTCCCTTCTGTGTGTGAGAGAAGACGTGTGTGCTCTGTGTCTCCCTTCTCACAGAGTTCCGTGAACAGATGTGAGATAAGGGATTGATCATTTTAATCACATTCTGCAAGGCGTTGTTTAGTTCAGCAGGTGAAGTTTTTTGGCTTGCTAGCATTTCTCTGTGCAGTGAGCAGACTCACATTCAGAAGCAACTTCCCTGACCCCAGTAGTGAAAGCAGAAAGCCATCCAGCACTGGTAGCTGCTCTGTCTGTGCAAATACCAACCCAAAATGACCAGTTAGGTATTCCTGATATGTAATCATTCAAAGATTTGAATAGTTCTGCAGCTGTGCTATTGGTTGGCAAAAAAAGCTCATATAACATATCCTCATGCTCGGCCTCCTGTAAAGTCCATTATACAAAAAACAAGCATTGTTGCCTTGTTGTCAGCATCAGTAGACTAGTCAACTTAGATGATGTGCCACAGTGCCTCATTAATCGTTTCTAACAAGTGTACCTAAATATCCTCTGCTATTTCTTCAATTCCTCTAGTTACAGTGCTAGCCAAAAGAGGGACATGTGCCATTTGGTGAACTGCAGGCTCTCCTAAAAGTTCATGGCAAATGTCCTTACAGCAGGCAGGATCAACTCTGCACTCCTAGTGAAGGACTTCTTAGCCTGGGTAGTGCGGTCAGCCACTAGGAATGATGCTCTCAGTGCAGACACATTTGATGAAGGGGTGGCTTCAGTAATTGCTACCTTTCCTTGTAGTCACAGTTCTTTTTTTCATTTGAAAAACTCCAAAGCCTTGTCCTTTAATGCAGGGTATTTGGTTTCCATGTGGGAAAGGTTTCATGGCTTTGTTGGAGAGCTGATCATCACACGTTATACAAAGTGGGCTTGGAGAATGTGAATTACCTGTTGCAATGAACCTATAATTTAAGTAGGTGTTTTCTTTTAAATGTAGCTTTTATTTTGTTGGCAGTCTTAGAGTTTTCTTCTATCTCATCATTGGGCCTTTCTCCCTTTTCAAAAAAGCTCTCCAAAGACTTTTTTTTTTTCCACTCAGTTTTGCTAGTGTTACCTTGTTGGATTACGACAGCCATGACTGGCCAAGTATACAGTTATCTGTTCTCTATAAAATATATGTTACCAGTTAATTACAATTATTAAATAAAATAATGGGCAGGCCACATATGGACTAAAATAGTTGTTGCATTCTGACATCAAGCCTGCCAC
Organism: Perodicticus potto; assembly: GCA_963574655.1. NCBI lineage: Eukaryota > Metazoa > Chordata > Mammalia > Primates > Lorisidae > Perodicticus > Perodicticus potto. The sequence continues at coordinate 2,837 of CAUYRH010141683.1, read as the reverse complement.
CAGATGCAGCTGTACAATTGAAGATGCTCTCTTGCCACTATAAAGCCTACCACTAGAGGCAGCTTAGCTGTCACTTACCACTCACTGATCAGATTTTGATATGAGCCTGCAAGCAATTGATTTATTATGGTCTCTGTGCACTCAAACCTTCACTAATGATAATCTCTATTTGCAGCAGCTCCCCAGCACTAGCATCACTGGCTTACTCCACCTCAGATGATCAGACATTAGACTCTCATAAGGAGTACATGACCTAGATCCCTCAGGTGTGCAGTCTGAGCTGGGTTTGCACCCCTGTAGCAATCTATGCTGTGGTGACTGGAGCAATGGAGAAGGGCTGTAAGTACAGCTGAAGCTTGGTTCATTTGCCTGCCATTCACCTCCTGCTCTGCCACCCAGTTCCTAACAGGCCACACATTGGTATCAGTCCAAGGCCTGGGGTTGGGACCCAGAGTTGTAGATGCAAAAAGACTATATCTGAGATTAGAGGAATCCAATTTCATGGAATTTGGCTTGAATAAGGAAGAGCGAACTTAAGAAATGTGTAATGGCAGTTTCCATTCCACTTGAACTTTTTGCTGCATTGGGGGAAAATGAGTATAAACTCATTTGGAAATATGCATTTTAATAATTTCATAGTTTTTAGTTTTGGTGTCTGAGTACACAGCAATGTAACCAGTTGCCCACTTAGATTATTCTCCCATATCTTACATATACACAACCAAAATGGAACTTATATTCTTTCTCTTAAAATTGTTCTTCTTACATTGCTCTTCTTGGATAACAGAGAAATTAGTATGCTGAGATTCAACAGAAGTAATACTACCTTAAAAACATAGTACCTGAAGTGTCTTGTCTAATGAATGAAACGTGGCCTTATTTAAAGTGTCTTCATGTAAATATGATATTGACAGAAATATTAGTAGAAATGGAGGTAGAAACATTGACATGAGACAGATATACATCTTATTTGTTTTTAGAGGCTGTCATCTGTAAATAGTATCTTCAAATGGTATTTATAAATTTCTATCATAATTAATTGAAAAATCTCATTCTCATTCCAAAGTTTCACTTTAACTCAGACTCATTAATAAAAATATATTTGGCATAGACTAATATAATTCTTTCTTTTCTTCCAAGGACTCTTTTTATCTGTTCTCTATGAAATATATGTTAACAGTTAATTACTACTTAAGATTATTTTCCCTTTAGTGAGGAGAAAGATTTCCATAATATCTTTGTCTTTTACTAAAAACCTTAATAGATTAAATTAATGAAAGTATACTTTAAAAGTAAAAAGAAATAATGGATAGGATAAAATGTAGTAAGGGTTAAAATGGACGATGGAGGGATGTTTTTATTAGATTAGAAATATTATATCTTACAACTGAAAATGCAAATTTTCCTTGCCATAATGTTCCTTTCAAGCACACAGGATAAAATTTGCATATCTAAATTGGATCAGACTGAATGGGTTTCACTGGTCTCTCTTCCTTGAACAGCAATCAGCCTGAAAAAGCCTGCAGGTGATCCCATTAGTGAGATTTTAAAGTCCATATTCAAGAGTCTTGTATGTGTGAGTATATCTGTGGGTAAAGACATATATGTGTTCAGATATACTTGTGTAAATATGTTTATGTCTAATTAATTTATTTTTATTTTAATTTCTTAGAGACTGATTCGATTCTACATATTTTAGATAATTATTTACTTTGACATGTTTTTCATTTTCAGATATCTGTTAAAATCTTGTTTCTATCTAGGGTCTATAAGGCTGGTTGATTTTTTCCAGTATAACAAATATTTGAAACTTTGAGTTATGAATGAAATCACCTTTATGTATTAATAGGCTATCCTCTCTCATCTATTTACCTTTAAAGATATATCAGAAAAATTTATGAAGAAGGATAAATTGTATTGTACTGGGCTACTTGTTATCCAATAACATTCTACAATTTGCAAACAATTAATCCTGGACAATTAATCCACGTAGTTGTCTCATCAATGGAATGGGCTTAAATTTTTGTTTTTACTTATGTAAATTAATTTGTTCCAGTAGTATAAATATAGTCAAGTTTTAACAACTTTGAAATCTTGTCATGATTAATTATATCTTTGTAAGTTTATATAAAATGAATATAAGCTTTAATTGTATTAGATAATCACATCATTTTCAGGACTTAAATAAGCATTCCAAATCAAACCACTTGACTCTAGACCAGTGGTTCTCAACCTTCCTAATGCTGCGACCCTTTAATACAGTTCCTCATTAAACTGTAATTTAATGTCATTAAACCGTAATTAAACTTGGTGACCCCACACCATAAAATTATTTTTGTTGCTACTTCATAACTGTAATTTTGCTATTGTTATGAATCATAACGTAAATATCTGATATACAGGATGGACTTAGGCGACCCCTGTGAAGGAGTCATGACCCACAGGTTGAGACCGCTGCTCTAGAGCAGTGACTTTCAAGGGTGTGGTGTGGTAGTGGTGTGCATGAGAGGATCTCAGGTGTGCCAAGAAAATTTTTAAATATCATTAATTAAATTATTTTAAGGGAAATTCATTGCACAGTAAGTATATTCTTTTTTACTCTTTTTTTTTTATTTATTGTTGGAGATTCACTGAGGGTACAAGAAACCAGGTTACACTGATTGCATTTGTTAGGTAAAGACCCTCTTACAATCAACTGTGCTATGGAAGCTTAACTCTAGGTTCAAATGTTCTGTGAAATAAAAAGATTGAAAAACACTGCTAGATGCTATTAATAAATATCAGCCCTACGTACTTTTAGGGATTAAAATAAGACCAAACCCTTAAGAAGCCATTAA